>BQKN01000965.1:60697-103595 GCA_022839385.1 Asparagus kiusianus
TTTTCAGTGTTCATCTCTCAGTACTTTCATAAAAACAGAATAAATCGGCCATGAAGACCGCACGTACATATTCTTCATAGAATTCTAATGCGACCGAATACATGTCACGGACTCCATGAATTCTACAGAATTATTAAACTCAAATTCCAATCCAATAACCAATTAAGTTCATGACACCCGTGAAGCAAACAGGTCTATTAATTGCCTATAAATATAGTACTAATGTTATCTTAATTATAATCCAATCAAATATTGTTCGCCAAACCAAGATGAGTGCTTCGATCGATGCTCTAGCAATGGCGGGTGCAGACTATGAAAAGCTTTCTATAGACCCTGACGACGACGACGACCACCGTATCCCACGTCATCTATTGGCTGAGAACTTCGAAGCTTCGATGAGCGCCATGAATAATGAAGGTCGTGATGGTGCACATTTTCACTACAGGATTATAAACGGCGATGAGGAGGCGACGAGGAAGAACTTGATGGCTTGGGCTAAACAAGTCGGTGCTTGGATTGCAGAAGAGTTTCCAGCAGAGCTTTACAAGTGATTTTTTCTTGGGCTAGCTAGGGTTAAACAAGATGACGGGTGTAATTTGCATTATTTCATTTTTTTAAAGGATGTACGTACACATTGTAGAAATACACATATAATGTATCTTTAGATTTTTTTTTTAATGGAAAAATGGATATTTGGATCTAAAAATTAATGAAGGGCTTGGGTATTTTGAGATAATTAGAATTTGGAAATTTTCGACAATTAATATAAAACCTTGTGTCAAATATATATAATTTATTTCTTGTCAATTTTGTTCGCTGCCACTCCGGGTGCACTTCATGATCAATGAATTTGTACTCGTGGCAGAATTTGGAATTTGAAATTCGGCGCACGGAACTGGTGCTCGCTTTCTTATTCCTTTCACTTAGTTTGTTGATTTTAATAATAAATGTCGTTGTGAGATGATTCATTGATTATGCTTGTTTCAATTTTATAAAGGGTCTTCAATGTTGCTTATTTGTTGAGGATCCTGTGATAATTTAATATAAGAATAATATCATCGACAATATTAATGTAAGCATGCTAGCTAGCTGCTGAAAATTCTAATGGCGGGTCTTAATGATTCCCACGTCGGGTCATTTTCTTCGAGTTTGGTGTGGATTATAAATCATCAAGATTTCAACTGTACTAATTAGTGGAAGAGCTTTTAGCTATAAATGGTTCTCGCAGTCATGAACAGGAGACTACTATTTTATTGAGATGTGTTGATAGAAGTCCAATAACTCATTTATTGATTCTAATAATATTAGAATTTTTTTATGTATATATCTTATTAGAAAATCATGTACGCGTGTGACATTTTTTTAGTTAATTAGAGGAATATGTATGAGGAGGAAAAAATTGATGATAATATGTGAAAGAATGAACAAAAGTACTTCAAATAGAAAAAGGACTTCAAACTAGTACTGCAACAACATTCACAAAGAAAAACATGAGGAATTTAAATATAAGAAAGCATTATAGCATCAACTGCCCACGCAAATAATTAACATTACTGCAAGTATATATGTTCTCAAAATACAACCTGTCTTTCTCTTCATTTTTTTTGGGGTACTTTTCCTTTTCTTTAGGTATCAAAACAATGTGATCATAAAATTTATTAATTAGATACATATATAGATAGAAATGTACATCAAGAAGTAGAAAAATAAAAGGAAGAAATACAACAGAAAGAGATAAGAAGAAAGATTAGAAAATGAGACAGACTAATATAAACTTTAGGAATAGCTCCACACTTAATTAGTCTACACAGTCTACTCCGATATAAAGCCTCACCGTCATGCCAATGTTTCCTCTTTTTTTTTTTTTTTTCCTTTTCTTCTTCTTGTGTGTTAAAAATAATAGATGGAAGCATACGCAAATTCCACCAATAATTTCACGGAATATCACACAAATATTTTCTCAAAAATTGGATGCAAATCTTGGATCAAACTTCACCCTTTCGAACTTGGGGATACATGTTCCACATAATCCCGCCAGGCCTAACCGACCTCGAGATCGATGATTTTCGAACAAATTAAATCAGCTTTGATTGATTACATCCATTCTAGCTACTTGAAAGTTTGCTTCATAATCTTGGAAATTTTGAAGAGGACGGTAGCTACAATCACAAGACAACCACACACTTCGTCGTCAATCATGTAAGGATAGAAGAAACTATCCATCATCTCTATATCAATAGCGGCCTCCTCGTAGTCGACGCCGGCCATGGCCAGAGCTTCAATTGAAGCAGTCGGAGCAACCATTAATTTGGTGAGAGAAGAAGCTAGCAGAGAATTATTTGTAGTTGAAAATGAGATGGTTGGTATTTATACGATTTGTATTAACTAAGTCAAGTAGCTAGTCCCTGAGGTTGGAGAAGCTCACTAGGTCAACTGCTTCGGTGGCAAGCAAATTGTCCCGCGTCTAACACTGCTTCATTATTTTATGTAATACATAACGCTCGCGTGGAGCTGGATACTGAGAAGAGGAGTCATTGTTTATTTTCTGTAGTTGAAGCAGTATGCAGCTATATATTTAATAAGTAAGTCTGAAACAATATTAATTAGTTTGATAGATCGTTGGTCCCAAACTATGGGTTCAATTATTGCCAATGGACCCCAAGATGAAAAAAAGATTTCAGAACGTTTACTCTCATGGGGTTCATTCGTCAAAAGCAATTTTAATCTTTAATTCTCTCGAAGGCAAAATACATAAAATAAAACAAAGGGGTGGTAAAAATAAATTGATGGGTCAATTAGCTCGCTTGCACCGGGGCTCCCCGCATTGTGATTCTTCGCGCTCACATTTCGCGACATGAATTTGTTGTGGGCGCGCAAGTATTTGCCTACACTTAAATGACAATCTCCAGAAGCACGAGTCCCATGCACAAATTAAATTATACGACTTTGGCAACGTGGATATGTTGTAAGCGGAAGTGTTCCTTCTCTTTTTCAAGTCAGGAATCGATTTGCCAGATTGAAATGATCCACCGCTGCTTCTCCACCACTAGATTCCATTGTTCTTGGCCACGAAATGATCCACCACTGCTTCTCCAAAAAAATTGAGGCATGCATTGTCGACAAAATAGATTTCAGCAAAGCCTTTGATTGTGTTAGCTGGTGCTTTCTCCTATCTCTCCTCAAGGCTAGGAGATTTGGTCAGAAATGATGTATGTGGATCCATAACATCCTCCCTTCCTCCAAATCCTCTGTCCTCGTAAATGGCAACCCAACAAACATCTTCAATAGTCATAGAGGTCTCAAGCAAGGGGATCCCCTATCCCCCATGCTATTCATCCTTGTGGTTGATATGTTGTACCGTAAAGTCCATTCTTTACCTCTTTGAAGAAGTATCAAGCTTGGTCATTAATTTCTCCAAATTCAACCTTTTTATAGCGGGAAATCATCCGCTCGGGGTCCTCTGTTGTCCAGCATTCTTAAATGTTCTTATGCTTCCCCTCCATTCAGATACCTAGGTCTCTCCATTAAGAAAAGACCTCTTTCTAAGTCTGATTGGCAAACCCTGTTGGATTCCTTCCACCACAAACTTTCTCTTTGGAAAAGCAAGCAACTCTCATTTGGTGGCCACCCGGTGCTCCTCAACTTATAAGTTTGAGTTCTAGATTCTCATCTGGCTTGATAGCAAGATGTAACAAACGTTTCATTTTGGTTTATGAATAAAAATTACTTTCATTGACAAAAAAAAAAAAACTCAGTTCTATCCTCCATGCCACTACTACATGTCCTTTAAAATCCCTAGCTGGCTCATCAAGGTCATAGATAGAATCAGATGCAACTTCCTTTGGGGGGCCAACTCTTCTAATGCTAGAGGAAAATCTTTGGTTAAATGGGAAAAAGCCTGCACTCCTAAACCGTGCGGAGGCCTGGGGATCTCCAACCTCCATCTCTTTAACACTTCCCTTTTGTCCAAATGGCTATGAAAATACTTCGACATGGATAACCATGTAGGCCAGGTTCTTCAATTCATATACCCATCCAACCCTCATAGCTCACCTCCTAGTAATCAATGCTCCAAATTCTAGAAAGACGTTCATTTAGGCTACCAATACTTTTCAGACATAGCCAAGTGGCGTCTAGGTAATGGTCACAGGATCCTCTTTTGAGAGGACAAGTGGATAGGAGATAACTCTCTGATAAGTTTCTTCCCTCTAGCTTACAGCCTTGCCTTCTCTAAGCACGTCACCATTGAATCTCAAGGGAGATTTCAAGTGGACTGCTGGTTTTGGAGACCCATCATCAGGAGGCCAATTCACAACAATGAAAGAGAGCAAGTCCTAGCTCTAAAGCAGTTGTTAACATCTAGCAACCCCCGTCCCTCTAGCATCCCTAACCAAGGTCCAATAGCCCCTTAGTATCTCAAGGACATTCACAGTCAAATCCCTCTACTCCATATTATCTGACGGAGGCACTCATAATCCACATTATTCTGTAATCTGGAACAACCAGCTGCCTAGCAGAATCATGTTCTTCATATGGCTGTTATCCATGAATAAGTTGAAGACTAAGGACATGCTTACTAAGCAAGACTGGGCAGGCGACCCATCCTGTTCAGTCCCGCCCATAAATCTAGGCCCAGCCCAACCCAACCCAACCCAACCATGGAAAAACACATGAACTTTAAGTAAATCGAAAATCTTCAACCTTGAAATCCTTGAAATAGTGGACAACGAACTTATAAACCAATTATAGCCCTTAAAATTTTCCTTCATTACCTTGGAAATGTGATAGGGGACCATAGCTACGATCACAAGACGACAACATTGCTATACCCTAAAAATCATGAGTTTAATAAAACCCTTGAGAACTAGCCACGAGTCAGTCAGTCAAGTCGAGTCATATGTCGGAGAACCCAGCCCAAGCATAGTTGTAGCCATACTAGACTATCCAACTTCTTCAACAATCCTAGTCAGAGTAGGAAGGCCTCTCTAGGTCGGGCTCCACCAAAAGGTATTCGCCAGGAGGCCAAGGGATGTCTGACTGCCTCGTCACTCGTCAGCGACACCCGCATTTAATGAATGATTAGGCATGGTGAAGACTTTTCGAGAAGTCACCTATACTCCGCACCCAATTGCTATCGTATTTACTGCAGATGAGATGTAATAATGACTTCTTAGACAGTGCCTACACCTCGTCACTCTATCGCTATCGCATTAAATGCGATGTGGACGACTCTAGCGATCTCGCCCACCTAAGTGTTGACATGTGTATAGCGCAAACCAAATGTCACTTCCGCTAGCTGAGTCAAATTACCAATTCTCCTTCAACCTCTCTTATAAACATAGGCTACTCTCATCGTTCTCGGGTCTGAACTCTTTGAACCATAAACTTAGTTCTATGCTTTTCTTCATACTGATTCCACCGGCCACTAAGTTGAGCGTCGAAGAGCATATGCCAGAGGAACCTCCTTAGGGGGCTCTAACATTTATTGCTTGTGCAGTCATCTGCCTTTCCTAACATGATTAGTCAACATAGGAGATTAAGGACCCCTGATCTCTCATTAACCCACACTCAATCCCCAGATCAACTTTTCCAAATAAACACACATGATTCCTCATTATTTCTGTTTCAATGGCAAGCGAGTGCACCGTCCCGCGTCCAAGACAAGTTCGTTGAGTCTACAATTTTAATTTTATTTCACTTTTTATTTTTGTTTTTTGTTTTTTATTTTATTTTTATTTTTACTTTTTGTGGATCCATAATTTTGATATTTTAATTTTATTTAGAGTTATATCAAGTAGTCAATTTCTATTGAAGGCTTCGGGGGCAGAGACCCTCCTGGATCACAAGTATCTATCTTACACCAACAATGAATCACAAGTGGAGGCAGAAAGCTCGAAGTCACCTGTACAATTTCTTTAACACCACCACACCAAACTAACAACAAAATGGAAGACAAAGGAGGCTTCTTCAATCTCCTCCTCATCTTCCTCCAGACAACTCAATAGCATCTAAATTATGAACTGAATCATCACCCCAATCAAATCTCCTCTGAAGCCTCTCATAATCCTGTCGTCGATTGACCTCAACATGCTGCCACTCCTCCCATCGCTCTGCCAGCCCCTCGCCTTCGAGCATTCTGACCACCTCTGACATTGTTGGCCGGTCCTCTGGTGTCGGTTGGGTGCAGAGGAGAGCCACTTGAATCATGATCTCGACTTCATGGCCGTTGTAGTTCTCGTTTAGGTTACGGTCCACAACTGAATCTAGCTTCTTATTTCGCTCTAGCTTCTTCACCTTCAATACAAGAAAGAGCTTTTACACGTAAGTAGGATGATAGTTGCTCTGGAAGTACATAGCTATAATGTTGAACGTGAGGTCATTTATTTACGTACACAAACTAGCTCGCAACAGAAATTCAGATTCGTGACAAAATTAACTTAATTTTATTTCAGATCACCCACATATTTCTGAGTATCAATAATTACTATAGCAATACATATAATTATATCAAAAAATGTATTTAAATAAAAGCAATGTAGGTCCAACTTTACCTATTTGAACTCTTGGATACTATATTCCAATACTAATATTTAAGGTTATTAACACATACTGCGAATATGCTGACAGTAACCATCACCACCACAAGCCTCGTCAATAGATTTCTTCCCACCGCTATATTTTCTTTTTTGCCTATATTTCTTGGACAGCATCCGATGTACAGCAAGCTTCACACATCCTCTGATATAGCTCAAGCTCAACACAATGCTAAGAAAGTCGCTAATGGAGCCTTCCAAGTTTTTTAGGTACCTGCCTAAAACATTTTGCTTGTTTCATATTTTATCAATGACTTTACCTTACTTTCTGACGTTCTCACAAACAAATATGGAATTCATAAATTTTCTATTTTAGATTTAACCATCACCAGTTAATGAGCCAAGGTCTGGTGTAATATTGGCTCTATACGAAGACAATTTTCCTAATGTAAGTTGTCTGTATGCTAAGAAAATCATACGAGCAATTATGAGTGTACTTGAGCAACCAAATGAGGTGATTTACTCTAAAGATGTAAATTTGAAACTGTCAGTAGTAGGATTATGACTTCAGATCAGATGGAATTCTCTGACATCACCCATAAATACATATGTTATTCAACTGCTCGAGACTCTCCCTTATGCATCCTGTCTATCTAGTCTGCAGAAAAAAAGAGCCCAATATATATTCTCCTGTGACAAGTCTTTCCCACTTTGTCCAAAGAACTTCTATAGGCGGATAATTTTTAGTTTGATTCCATTTTACTAAAGATTACCTTCAGTAATTCCCTTAACACCTAAAACTTGTTCACATAAAAAGAACATCATGTGTTTCATAAGAGTCATGAAGCTCCTACCAGTGCATGAAAATATTCTGAGCACTCTATTGAATACTGTTTACAGACAAAAAAACAGCCAAGAAGTTCAACAGCTGACTTCAAGGCATATGACCACTCATTATAGAGTACATCTATATATCAATTCACGTAATTCTAATTGAATAATAGAAGAACTACTATGTCGAGGCAACCGTAGAAAAAACCACACATAGCACAAATAAGAATTTTTTTTTTCAAACTTTATGAGAGAGAGTGACTATTATCCATCACATTAGATGCTGGAGCAAGATATGTGATAAACTAAAAGCAACCAAATAAAAAAATCATGTAGCACGATCATTTATGTAAATGAAATAATTAAAATTAAGAGTTCATATAATCTTACATGATCGAGCAGTAAAACATCGTCTTCATCCTGCAGGCGCGAGAAATCTATTGCACGTTGTCCTGTGACAAGTTCAAGAAGCGTGACACCATATCCAAAAACATCAGTCCTCTCAGATGATTTTCCAGTAGATAAATATTCAGGTGCAATATGGCCCATAGTTCCACGGATTTGTGTTGTCACAGAAGTCCTCCTTACATCAACAACCTTTGCCAAGCCAAAATCCCCAACAACTGCTTCAAAGTCCTCATCAAGCAAAACATTAGCAGCTTTGACATCTCGGTGAATGATCTTGGGATTGCAATGTTCGTGAAGGTATTCGAGACCACGAGCTGTGCCTAAAGCAATCTGTTTTCTTGAAGACCAGTCTAACACTGCCTCCCCAGGCTTGAGTTCTGCAGGACACGTTTAGGGAGGGAGGAAAAAGTTATGCTCAAATTTTATAAAACCCTTTGAGCTTTAGTGTATTTGCACGATATCCCCTGCCCCCTGATAAATTAGAGAAAACTACCTTAAACTTTCAAAAGTATACAAAACTACTATTAACTATAGGATATTATCATAAATGGCATTAACGTAAAGGATATGTAGAAGCTGTAAGCTATCTTTGTTGCTCCACACTAACCAAAATAACTTCAGTAAAATTAAATGGTAAATAAGGGCAAAATTGTCCAAAACATGTCATACTCAAAGGATGTGACAGTTTAAATTAGTTGATGTCTGCCATGCTATTTTAATAAAAAAATTCAGGGGGGTTTTCTAATTTATAACTTTAGGGAGCTTTTGTCGAATTTACCCAAAATAAAATAACAACGTATTAGAATTCAAAGAATAAGATACCTCGTAAACGGTAAGCAACACTTAAATTCTGCATAAACGGATAAACTAAAAGCCGTTCTGTAGGTGTAGTGCAAAACCCAATTAATCGCAAAAGGTTTCTGTGAACAGCTACACTTATCATCTCAACCTCACGTAAAAATGCAGATTCGCCCCCAGGACTTTCATAATCAATCAATCGTTTTACAGCAATTTTAGTACCATCTCCAAGCACTCCTTTATAAACTTTTCCAAATCCTCCCTGACCAAGGACATTTTTGTCATTGAAATCATCTGTTGCAAGTTGCAATTCTCGCCAGGCAAATCTTTTCAATTGTCCAAATGCAATTCGACGGTCATCTTCACCTGAGTTTCAAATGTGAAAACAATTCAACTGAGATTGTTAATGATAGCATATAGCAGAATATTAAAGGATGAATTTCAAACATTTCAAGATTCTTTGGAGGTTGCAATGTTAATACAAAGAGACACTTGACGCATACAAACCTGAGCATACAGAACGTAATATTAATAACAATGACAATATTAAGAAGAATTCATTAATTATAAAAGATTTTTGATAAAAATTGAAACAAGTATAATGAGTTGCAAATACTTATGCTATCCCCAATACAAATCAAGGATCTATTCACAGTTTTTGTTGGTCTTTTTGGTGCCAGTATCAGAAGTTTAGGCAATTTTGGATGAAAATATCTAATTGTTGATCAGTGGCTCTAAAAAGCTCAGAATTATTAAAGATCACGCGAGATAAAAAAACAGCAGACCTTTTATGAAACTCAGATTGGTCATGTTGAATCTGTATGAAAGAATAGCTCATGCAACAATAATTTAAAAATAGATATCATAAATGAATTAAAAATTTAGCTTGCACAAATAGCGAAAAATTCAGATGATATTAGTTTCAACTTTGAGCGTTCTCATTGTTAAATAGCGAGTTTATGGTGTCAAAGAAGTAGAAGATTGTAACAAGTGAGATCCAAGTAAATATTACAAGCAACCAAAGTTGTGAGTTAATCCAATATGATAGAAGTCTTTCTTAACATTGAGAAGCTAACCGAATATGATATGATCTTTTATATTAGATCAAGTATAACTCAAAAAGATAAGACTAAGAGATAAATGTCATGAACCCCTCAGGTAGGCTATTAACTTTTTCTTATTAATTGGATTTCGAGAGTCGATCCACTATGGATCCTCAGAAACATATTGTTTTCATCTTTTGGTAGTTGTGACAGTCATTTTTTGAGCATGAACGTTATGTTCTTCGAGTAAAAACTCCAATCATATTGATTTTGGGCAATTCAAAACTCCACATCAACACACTCTATATCCAACCAGATACAGCCAATATTACATTTTTTTTCCATCTTCCTCACTTTTTTTTTTGGCAATTTGATAGATAATACAGAACTAGGGAAAGTAAAGAATAAATGTATCCGGTTACCCGCAACATCAACAAAAACTTCAGGCCGAAAACCTTTTCTCCTGCCCTTGAAGAAAAGAAAAATAGATGCTATGACAAGAAGACCAATAATTCCAATAACACTCCCCAACACAATTCCAATCGTCGAACTGTGGGATCCTCCTGTAAAGACAATGGAAATGTAAATCCATTTTCCGAGAGAAATCAAAATGAAATGTTTACAATAAAAACTTTGCCAAAATAAAAATGTACAACATAGAAATCCCTTAGTAAACTTTGGAACTTTTCCCAAAAAATATATAGAAATCAAAACTTACGCTCATCGTGAACACCAGAATTACAAGGATGAGAAAAGTTTGGTCCGCAGTTCAATCTGTTACCTGTAAAGCTGTAAATATACTTGTATCACATCAGAATACGGTATAGTTCCTATCAATACTTGGTAAAAGAAAGTAATAGTTAGCATACTTGTATTTAACAACTTCAAATAGTTGATCAGGTACTTGACCAGTGAGATTGTTGAACGCTAGATTACTGCAAATACAGGTAAAACAGGTAAAGCAGGTGTATTATCAAAAATGTAAGATAAAGCTTTAAAAATGATATCTTCAATACTTGCTATGTTGAACACAAGCCGATTTAGCATCTAACTATAATACTTACATGTCATTTAAGTTTGAGAGTTGAGAAAAAGAATCTGGAACGTCTCCATTGAGATTATTATGACTTAAACTCCTGAAAATTTGTTAGATGTATGCAGCGTAAGGATGTGATAAACATAAGATTTATTCCAACAGCTAAGAAAGGTGGTTACAGTCCCACTTACAATTTCTGAAGATTAGTAAGCTTTCCAAATGAAGATGGTATAGGACCAGTTAGGCGGTTATTCTCAAAATCCAAGTTCGTCAAACTTGAAAGGTTTCCATATTCCTCAGGTATCCTACCAGAGATATAGTTACCCTGTAATGACCTGCATAATTAACTTAATCAGGCGCAAAAAAGTGGTAAATTCACTTATAATTAACTTCAATCTTACTAATTACAAGCAGGTAAACTCATTGCTTTTAATACTAGGTACTCTTGTTAAGTGGGCAAACCATCACTTCACATTTCAAAATTTTCAAGCTTTATGATTTCACAACTAAGAGTAAAGAGAATAATTAAATGCGCGTATTCTTTAGAGCTCTAAAGCAGAGCTGAAGCTTTCAAAGAAACTCATTTTGACATCTCAATGTCAAAAACTCTGTTTACAAGAAACACAAACAAGTATGTGCTTTGTTTTACCACAATTTTTCGCACCGTTGTAACCACATTTTGATGTTTTTAAGTGTTTTTCAAGGAGAAATATTTAAAAATTATCTTTAGTAAATTATAGATATTACTTATCTTTAAATATTTTTTTTTTGGATTTTGATGTGAATTTAGTCGTAGACATATAGTTAGCAACCTACATACAAGCAGTTTAAATTAGCTAAATAATGAGTTTTGTACTTCCGAGTTCTGACGGATAGTGGGTATTTTGTCAATGCTAAGTCAGGCATAGTAACATGGATTATCAATCATATGTTCTGCAAACATTATATTTTTGTATATGATTCCTTGCAGCAATGCTAACGGTATGTAAACTCTGTGACTATTTTGGCTTCATATGCTAGTTAATGCTCATTCAAAGACATGGTCCCGAAAAAACCCAACTTAGGATAAAGATTGCACTTACAGAACTTTTAGATGCTTTAACTCTCCAAGACTTGATGACAATTTTCCAGTAAATCCCATGTAAGCAAGTGTTCTACAGAAAGAAAAAAAGTATAAGAACAAATATATGCATTTTTTATGCTGTTAACTACAAGAAGAGAGAGTAATAATAGATTAATCAGGTATTAGATCTCTAAGCATCTTGCATCATACACAATAGTATATCTAAATAGAAGGAAAGACAAATTAAAATTAAATATTAGACCCTTGAGATACTCACAATGTAACTACATTTTGGTTATTATCACAAGAGACAGAATTCCAGGTGCAAGGATTGACTTGATCTTGATTCCAATCTCTAAGCTGATTGCCAACAGCATTTAGCGTAGACCTCAACTCAACTAGTACATTCCCTGAAAACATTTAAATGATATTCAGCGTGAGCAAAGCACAAGAAAGTAGAAAATATATAATGGGATATAAACAAAACATATTAAGGGTTTAGTGATGAAATACAGTTTAAAAAAGTTATTAAATGAACTGCAACACACGTTAGTTGTAGGCACTAAAAAATGCCAAGAAGCGAACGAGGGTCTAACCTCACTGTAAATATGACGAGGCTCGTCACAATAATGAACCCCGTCTCAATCAGCAAAGCTCGTCATTGAAGACGAAACTTGTCAGTGAAGACAAAGCTCACTATTAAACATGAAACTCGTCAACGAAGACGAAGTTCGTCGTGAGAAGCCCGCAAGGCTTGCCACGCAGCTGGACTCAGCCATCAAAGGAAAAAGTCCGCTTTGTCAAACGAACCTCGTTGCGCGTCTAGGCTCGTCTCATTTGACGAATCTCGTCACTCAGCGAGGCTCGTCTAACCAAATGAAGTTTGACTGTAACGGTCTTGAAGACCCAGTCAGCCAACGTGGGTTAAATTCAAGAAGTCAGTTATGTCCTGACCCTACGATTTCAGCACATCGGTTACACGCTAAAGGCCTATAAATAGCCATGAGCAGCTATGAAGAGGGCCTAGAGACAACGCACGAAGGACGAACTCACACTTAAGCTCGGAGGTGTTATTCTGAGATCTGAACTTCAGTTCTTCTGATCTAAACAGCCACCGGTGACGGCTTAAGCACATGTTAAGAGGCTAATTCCTCTTTGAATCCAAGCAATCTTGTTCTGATCATCAATGGGAAACAAGCTTGACTCAAGCATCGAGTGAGACATCCTTTTACCACCCAGAACCCATGTTAAACAAAAGGAATAGTCGAACCAATCTTCTCCTCTTCTGTAATCGATTAAGAGTGATTGTAACGAGACTCTTACCATGCGATAGTCTTTTTCCAAAGCTAATACAGTTAAAGGAATCAACCATTTTTTTCTAGACCCTACAGAAAATGGCGACCACAGTGGGAGCAGTCATTCTATAATGAAATGATGGTGGTGCAATCAGATAAGATTGATGTGGGCACTGACATCGAGACTCTTGTCATCGAGTTCGACCGGTCCAAGTACGAGGAGTACCTGATGCGAAACGGGACAGGAGGCCTATCAGAATCAGCAATTTAATTCAAATAACACATCGTTTCACCAAATTTCATGATCTTTGACAGGAAAATTAAATTCAAAATAACTAATGTGACAGATGGATTTAGCGAAATTTGCATCAATAGTTATGATTAATTCCAATCTTGATCAATTTAGCTGCAATATTCATTAGCATGCTCAAGTTCTACTATCAATTTCAAATTTAAATAGTCACATGCTCAATTACTCTCAACTCACAAATATAATCTTAGCAGTGAACATATGATAAGAGTTTTGAGATGGAATACTCATGCAATTAACTAATAAAACGAGATTAACAGAAAAATAATTTACTGGGCTATCAAGTGGTGGCGGTTCACAGATGAACTGGCGAAGACAACGGCATCGAACTGGCGATGACGACGGCGGTGAACTGAATGACGACGAGGTCTACGGGGCTAGGGCGATGTGATGACCCGTGGGTAGGCGGCTGTGGAGGAGGAGGGGATTAGGGTCGGTTGCTGTTCGGAAAAAGGAATGACGCAGGCGGTACGCTGGGAGTTTTACGGTTGATGTAGAGGTAGCAAGGAGGCGGGGCTGCCTGAGGATGGGGGGAGCAGGGGAAGGAGGCGCGGCTTGTGGAAGTGTTGGTGGGGCTGCTCGATGGGAAGGAGGGCAGGGAAGGGAAAGTCAACGGCTTGTGGAGCAAGGGACGACGACTTCGTTGAAGGATACAAGGGGTTTTAACGGGCTGTTTGTAGGTGGAGAAGCAGGGAGGAACGGCGGTTGTGTGAGATGGAGTTGGGGGCTGAACGGGAAAGGGGGCGGTAGCAAGTGGAGGAGGTGAAGGGCTGGGCACGACTGCTTGGGGAGGAGAAGAACACGACTGTTTGGAGAGGATAAGTCGGATGGCCTGAGGGGAGGGGATTAGGGGAGGGCGTGGCGTTTTTGTGGGAGGTTGGCGACTGTGAAAGAGGAGATTGACGACTGTGAAGAGGAGATTGGCGACTGTGAAGAGGAGAAGAAGAGTCGGCCTAGGGTTTCACACCCGAGGCTTCACACCAACATTCGGCTTCACAC
Organism: Asparagus kiusianus; assembly: GCA_022839385.1. Classification (NCBI taxonomy): domain Eukaryota; kingdom Viridiplantae; phylum Streptophyta; class Magnoliopsida; order Asparagales; family Asparagaceae; genus Asparagus; species Asparagus kiusianus. The sequence continues at coordinate 75,014 of BQKN01000965.1, forward strand.
CAAAAATTAGCTAACAAAATATTTCATTCAAATCTTCATTATTATTTCATTCTGATTACAGTAGTGCTTTTATAGAGCAATTATAAAATCTCTCAAAATCAATCAGATTCATCAAATCACTCAGATACTAAAAACTGATTAACTACTAAACTTGACTCCAAATTCAAAATTCAAAATTCAAAATTCAAAAATTAAAATCCTAGAAAAATCCATCAAATTTCTCACAATTAAAACTAAATTAAAATCTGATCAAACTTGCCAAATCTTCCTTATTCGAAACTAAAATAAAAGAAAGTCAAATAACAAATATGAAAATTATCATTATTGTGCTCATCATTCTCCCCGGGTGGGAGAAAACTCGACTTTGTCGAGTTAGTTGCAGAAATTTGTTATCTTCAATATACTCTGCCTGCAACTTAACTTGTCGTTAGTTATTTTCCTGCATCTCAAATCATTAGCTAAATTGCATCGTAAATTCACCATCTAAAATATTATTAAAATTCACTGTCGCATGGTGAATATATAGAATTGAGGTAAAGTAAAAGAACTCTCAGAAACAATAGGCTAGGGTCAGGCTTATATCAGTGGACTATCAATAAACATTGTGAACTGCTTAATCAATCAATATTGAGAATAGAACTATGACCAAATCGATAATATAAATGTTGTCAATAATTATTTCAAGAGTTGGAAAAGTTCATAAATGTTATGTCAAATCTCAAACAGCTATAAAGAAACTGTATTGGACAAGTCCAAACCATCTCAAACATTAACAGTTTTAAACTATGTCCTGACTTCATATCATACATTTCAGTTAATGATGTATTTATTCAAATTAAATCACTGATTCCACGATATATGATCAATGCAAATCAAACAAAATGATGCAAATCAACTCAAATGACTATGTATGACATGCAGACTCGAACAATGCAATTAATGACAAATGTAAACTCAACAAAGTGTCTAACATGCATGTTGTATGCATAACAAATTTCCTGTTATAACAGTGATAGTGAGGAACATGCAAACAAATGCATGAAAGAGGAGTGTTTTTGTGCGCTTAACATAAGAGAAATGAAATACTCTGCAAGGTATGTGATTCATCTAAAATGTCAAACTTAGGTCGAATACCAATGAAAACACTCGTGCTCAAACTTGTATCCTTAATCACTATATATTCCCAAAATGGATCAGTGTTTGTGTGAGTGACTGTCGGGACAATGCATGGTGGTTTGATATCTAATATTGGAGTTATTTCACTATGCTCAGTTTGGGATTCAATTTTCATACAGATATCTGAGTGAACGTGTTGGGTGTCATGTATAGATTCATGTTTGTCCGGGAGGACTTCGTGGGGAACATCAACAACGTTTTCAATCACTGGAGTGAGTTCAGGAAGAGTTAGAGTTTTAATTTTAGGAACAACTTCAGAGATAACATCAGTGAACTCTGTGATCAAATGGGTAGTTTGGGGAATAATCGGTGTATCGTTATTGCATGAAACTTCAGTCAATTCCACAATTGCAGGGGTAGTTTCAGAAGAAACAGAAGTGCATGGTTTTTCAATTTTAATATCCCGGATTTTCTTGTCAGAGTTAGATTCTGTCAAATCTACGGTTTGGTTAACGGTTTCCTCAAGAACAGATTTTGATTCCGTTATAGACGGCTTATTAATTTTAACTGGAGTGAGGTATTTCCTTTTTAGCTCGTTGGCCATTTCTCGCCAAGTTAAAATTGGTAACTCACCTCTAATATACATTAACATTTCGAGTTTGGACCAATATTGATAGGCTGGTCCGGTAAGCTTCATTGTTGTAAACTTGAGTTTTTGATGTTCCGTCAAGGCGTACCAATCGAAGTAGCAATTCATATTTTTCAGCCAGTCTAAGAAAGCTTGTAGGTTGAGCTTACCATCAAAAGTTGGTGGATCAGGTATATGTTGAGGTGGGGGTAGATGAACAAGGTGTCCATGACCTTAACCTTGCGAAGGCGGAGTTGCAACACGCGCTTCTTCTAGCCTATCGAGCCTCTCATTGGTTACGTTTTGGAAGTCTGTCAGGACCTCACGGGTAGCTCTACACTCCTGGATTATGGCACATATTTGTCCTGCTAGCTCATCGAATCTCTTAAAGAATACGGGATTTATACTACCTGACATATTGGACTCACTAGATGATTCACTAGACTCTCCTAATCGATAGGGTATACATTTGTGAGTGGGCATGCACTAACTAAATGAGATGAATGGTAATTTATTTATTACAAATAAAATACTCAATTAAACTAATCAAAAAATTTTCTAACCTAGAACCATGCTCTGATACCCAAAATGATACAAAACGGGGCAGGGGTCTATCAGAATCAGCGATTTAATTCAAATAACACATCATTTCACCAAATTTCATGATCTTTGGTAGGAAATTAAATTCAAAACAACTAATGTGACAGATGGATTTAACAAAATTTGCATCAATAGTTATGATTAATTCCAATCTCGATCAATTTAGCTGCAATATTCATTATCATGCTTAAGTTCTACAATCAATTTCAAATTTAAACAGTCACATGCTCAATTACTCTCAACTCACAAATATAATCTAAACAGTGAATATATGATAAGAGTTTAGAGATGGAATACTCATGTAATTAACTAATAAATAAGATTAACAGAAAAATAATTTATTGGGCTATCAAGTGGTAACGATCGACGGATGAACTGATGACGACAACGACGTCGAACTAGCGACGACAACGGCGTCGAATTGGCGACGACGACGACGGTGAACTAAATGACCACGAGGTCGACGGGGCTAGGGCGATGTAATGACCCGTGGGTAAGCGGCTAGGAGGAGGGGATCAGGGTCAGTTGCTGTTCGGAAGAGGGAGTGACGCAGGCGATGGGCTGAGAGTTTTGCGATTGATGTAGAGGTGGCAGTGAGGCGGGGCTGTCTGAGTATGGAGGGGAGCAGGGGAAGGAGGCGCGGCTTGTGGAGGTGCTGGTGGGTCTGCTCGGTGGGAAGGAGTGCAGGGAAGTGAAGGTCGACGGCTTGTGGAGCAAGGGACGACGACTTCGTTGAAGGATGCAGAGGGTTTTGGCGGACTGTTTGTATGTGGAGAAGCAGGGAGGAGCGGCGGCTGTGTGAGATGGAGTTGGGGCTGAACGGGAAAGGGGGCGGTAGCAAGTGGAGGAGGTGAAGGGCTGGGCGCGTCTGCTTGGGGAGGAGAAGAACAGGGCTGTTTGGAGAGGAAAAGTCGGATAGCCTGAAGGGGAGGGGATTAGGAGAGGGCGTGGCGTTTTTGTGGGAGGTTGGCGGTTGTGAAAGAGGAGATTGGCGACTGTGAAGATGAGAAGAAGAGTCGGCCTAGGGTTTCACACCCGAGGCTTCACACCAACATTCGGCTTCACACCAAAAATTAGCTAACAACATATTTCATTCAAATCTTCATTATTATTTCATTCTGATTACAGCAGTGTTTTTATAGAGCAATTACAAAATCTCTTAAAATCAATCAGATTCCTCAAATTACTCATATACTAAAAACTGATTAACTACTAAACTTGACCCAAAAGTCAAAATTCAAAAATCAAAAATCAAAATTCAAAAATTAAAATCCTACCAAATTAGAAAAATCCCTCAAATTTCTCATAATTAAAACTAAATTAAAAATCTCATCAAATTTGCCCAATCTTCCTTATTCAAAACTAAAATTAAAAAAAGTCAAGAATATGAAAATTGCCATTATTGTCCTCATCAGTTCCTCTCCTCTCGTACTCTGAGTCCCACAAAGGCATGCAAGTGCCGCAGAGTCTCTTACGAGACTTTAGCCCATGTAGCTTTTGATGATTCAACTCAAGTCTATATCGAGGAGAAATCTTTGCCTCTAAACATCGTAGCTTTGAAAACTAACCGTCAGGCTAAAAGGTGGGTTGTTAAGCAATCTCGCCAAACATTAGTTGATGCGAAGCCTGTCACTAATCCGCTTTCAAAACGAGCAAGACAACATCAACGCCAAAATCAGGCTCGCCGCGAAGCCCAAGCCTTAGTCTCTCTGGACGGCTTCCACTGTCGGCCACGAGACGATATGTGTCTAAGGCACGCAAAACAGTCGAAACTCGACTAACTGAGGTTCGTCAAAATGATAAGCCTCGCCCAAGCATCCAAGTGCGCTCAAATGATGAATCACATCTTCAACATGAGGCTCGTCCAAAACAATTAGTGCATTCCTCCAGTCAAGTTCACCCCGTTGTTCGAGCTGGCCAGATTTAGGCTCGTCGAAATGAAGAACCTCGCCTTTAGCTCAGAATTAGCATTATTGATGAGCCACAGTTAGGTGGCCAAGTTGAGGTTCGATCCAGACGGCAAGCTCGTCCCTTGAACCAAGTTCACCCGACTGACGAACCTCGCATCAATCATGAGGTTCGTCCAACCACTCAGGCTCGTCAATCTCTAACACTTAGAGATTCTTGTGCGTGCGTTAGCAAGATACCTGAGTTAACAGGAGGTGGTCCGACTACCAATCTCCGTGATTATCTGGTTCATAAGCGCAATATGAGCGGATGAAATCTCAATGCAACTGTGAGAAGCTTATCACTACAGTACTCTCCCAATGCCAGTGCGGGAGACCATTGCCCAAGCCTTCAGTCTTCGAGCGATTGTCTGGACCGCCGAGAGTTCCATCATCCAGAAGGAGGCACTTTCATCCCCGGGGACAAGCTTCCAATAATGAACCTGTTAAAGTTACCGTCAACATGATTAGCAGAGGGAAAGGCAAAGGACCAGCTAGTTCTTCTGAGTCTTCTGATCCTAAATTTTCTTCGGGGATGAAATATTTGGTCACTGAGCGAGACGACATATTTCAGCATACCTGTACCCATACTGGCTCGGCAACTCCGCTGGATTACCGACGTCTAGCGGATGAAACTGATGAGGAGCCTGACAACTTAGCTATTGCCACCTCCCAAGCATCTAGCACCGATCAAAGTGAACAAGCGAATGCTCACATGATCGGAAATGAAACAGACATGGCAAAAAGGCTAGAAGAATAACAAGCTACTCTCCTCCAGCAATAAGAAACTATCAAGTGCATGGAAAAGATGATAGAAAAACTCCTTAGGGAGAAGGAAAAGAAGAAGAAAACTATCGCTGAAACCTCAGGATCAAGGCATAGGCGACCTTCACCCGATGCAGAGGAATCTAGCCAACGAAACCGAGACGGCGCCAATGCAGAGAATGAGGATGAAGAAATCTTCAAAATTCATTCAGAGTCATCAGAAGCTGAATCCAACCCTCGTAAGAAAGATCGAGACCAGAAGTTGGATGATTTTCAAAAGCAGCTAGATGAACTGAAGCTTCAAGGAAATTTCAAGAGATTAGGGGTAACTAGACTATACCCCGACAAATGGGACGTTGTCCCCTACCCTCCGTAGTTTAAGCCACTCAACCTTCTGCAGTTCGATGGCAAGGGCCTCCCTACCCAGCACATCTACTATTTCCAAGCGCAAACTGGACATAGTGGGGAATGATCCCATCATGGTTTGGATGTTCATTGGTACCCTCAAAGGGGTCGTTTTCGAATGGTTTCGAAGATTGGAGCCCGGATCCATCAATTATTGGAAGGACATGGAAAGACTCTTCGTGATCAGGTTCTTCAATAACGACACAGAGGTGTCTATGGCTACTCTGCTAGCTGAAAAGCAGCAGAAGACAAAGTCCGTCAGTGACTTTGTCAAGAGATTCAGGAATCGATCACTACATTCACGCGATCATGTCTCGAATGCTACTCTCGTCAAAATGTGTCGGAATAATCTCTCCATCAATATACCGTCTAAAATGGGCGCGATCAAAGCATGCTCATGAAAAGACTTGATTTAGCAGGGAGAGCAAGTCAAGAGCATGCTCAAGAGGATAGATGTTGAAGAGCCTCGGGAGTCTCGTCCTAGAAAAGGGGGTTACCAAAGCAACTTCACCCCGCAGTGAAAACTACTTCCTCCCCTAAATCTTCTTCGAAACAGAAGGGCAATTCTTCGGATAACCGCTTTCAGAAGAAGTACGGATTCAAAGATGAGCAAATCGTTCCAATCCTCAAGTCCTTGATCAAGACGAAGAAGATCAAACTCCCAAAATCAAGATGACTTGAGAAGGTGTTGAGAACAGATGATCCCAATTACTGCATGTACCACATGATGGTTCACCATCCAACGAAAGCATATTATATCCTAAAGGATAAAATCCAGGCTTTGTTGGATGCAAGCGTCATGACCCTTCAGTCTGAACAAAAGGTGTCTGCAAATATGGTCTTATTGCGATTTGGAGATTTCATAGAGCTCCGGGTCCAAAACGGTGTGAAACCAATCCCACAAACAGAGACAAGGGTTGTGAACCTTGATCTGCATCGGCAGAAGGAGAGGGGTATGGTTTCCTACACCACCTCGAAAGGTGAAGTGATGTGGGTCTATCCTGACTTATTGGCGGACGGGCAATGGACGTCGACGCGCTCAAAGAAGTCCAAGTCCAAACAGAAATCATGCAATGTCGTTTCTGCCATTCCAGATGAAGGGGTCGAAACTACTTCCCTCAATAGTTCCGAGGATGAACAACCACTGTTCGTTACACAACCTGTGCAAACATCAGGAACCCGCGGTGGAAAGGAGTACTTGAAGAAATACCCTGAAGCGGTGGACACCTCACCAAAGGAAACAGCGGGAAAGGTGCAAGCACCCTCTAATGATAAAGCAAAGGAGCTTCGTTATAATAAGGCGTTTAGGAAAGACACTCCTAAAAGCTCGAATGGTCCCTTTCGATTTGATGTGTTAGCCCAATTAACCAATATCCCAGCGAGAATTACACTATTTGAACTCTTGTGTTTATCACGATCAACCAGGGAGATAATGAAACATTTCTTGCTCACTTTCCACCGAGTCGAACAGAGGAAATATCGAAATCAAGCCCTCAATGCCATCAAGTCTTTCGAGGACGGATGTCATATATCACGTTCTCTCCAGAAGACATGTGCATGAAGAACATGAAGCATGATAGGTCTTTATACTTCACGGGATATATTAGCTCCATTCGGGTAGACTAAATCTAGGTTGACTCCGATTCTGCTTTGAGCATCATACCTTTGAGGCTCATCAATCATCTTAGGGTCCCACTTCATCGTCTGTCAGCAACAGGGACTACTATCTATGGCTTTAACGCCTCTAACACCCGTCCTCTTGGCAAGATCAAGCTCAAATGCCAGATGGGAGACTTAAAGACGGATGTCACCTGCTATGTCATCGACGCGGAGACATCTTATAATTTGCTATTGGGTGAACCATGGATCCATAATAATTTGATTGTTCCATCCACTCTACACCAGTGCATAAAGTACGTGGATGAGAGTGGTGAGGTTAAAACAGTGGTCGCGGAAAAGCAACCATTCAAGGAGGTGGAGAATTATTTTACTGATTCTATCCATTACCTAGATGGTGAGCCGATCGACGCATCACCAGTTGAGGACCTCGACAGTGGTAATAAGGTTGATACCGAATCTGAATATGAAAAATGGCTTGTCTTTAATGACATTGATCCCGTTGTGATTGGCCTCGAGAGCCTTGATGTAAATGATACCGCAGATGATGACGGCGAAATTGTCTTTAATAATAATGATGATTTAGCTTACTTATCGTATGTTGAATTTAACTCTGACATATCAGGTACAAGCGCCGACATATTGTCAAATCATCTGTCACGATTATATGTTGAGTCAACATTACACATACTGACTCATTCATCTTTCGCAACAAGTCGGCGACGCATTGAATCTTCGCAGGTCGTCTTTGTTGTGTCCACCAAGAGAAATAGCCAAGAAAACATAATCTTCGGACAAACTAAGAGTCCACTACAAACTCTTTGGGATGGATCCAATGAGAAAGAAGGGACTCCTCAATTCTCACATTTCAGGCCAACAACGCGTCGCATAATGAAGAAAATGGGATATGATTTTTCCCATACAGGTGGTTTAAATTTTGGCAAGGGCCGACGCACTCCGCTTGCTCCCTTCACCCCAAAAGGAAAGTCTGATAACTATTACGATAAGACTCGCAGGGAGTTGGGATATGTGTCTCCACTGGCAATGCAATGCTTCGAAGCTAGTGAAGAGTCAGACAGCTACTCCATTAGTTCTTTCGAATCGATTTGGGATTCGGACACCAGTATAGAAGCCGTATTCAAGAAACTCATAGCTAACATGATCTCAACTCTCCCAAGCGAAACGCGAGAGGACGATTAGTTACCTCTATTCGAGGATCCATTGAGTAGACAACTCAGCATGCAGGGAAAACCGCTTCGAACAGCGTGAGCCTCCTATTAACGTCAAGGTAATCCAAGTAAACATGGGAGATAAGTCTAACACTAAGCTCATATTCATAACTGATAGCCTGTCGCCGGAAGAAAAGGAATACCTTATTGCCCTTGTGCGTGAATATATTGACGACTTCGCTTGGAATTACAAAGACATGCCCGGCCTTGATCCTCAGGTGGCCATGTACCGTCTTAATATCAAACCAGATGCTAAGCCTGTCAAGCAACAGCAATGGCGATTCCGTCCGCAGATCATGGAGGCAATTGAAGCCGAAGTTAAAAAGCTCATCGATTCATGGTTTATCCGAGAAGAGCAACATCCAGATTGGGTGGCCAATATCGTCCCGGTTCTGAAAAAGAACGGGAAGTTCAGAGTTTGCATCAACTTTCGAGACTTGAACTCGGCATGTCTGAAAGACGACTTCCCTTTGTCCATCACGGATGTTATAATAGACAACACGTACAGATTTAAAAGGATGTCGTTCATGAATGGATTTTCAGGGTACAATCAAATCAAGATGTACCCTGAAGACGAGAAACATACCGCTTTTCGAACACCTTCAGAGATATACTGTTATACAATAATGCCTTTCGGATTGAAGAACGCCGGTGCTACGTATTAACGCGTCATGACCATCATTTTTTTAGAACACTTGCGAAAGATGGTAGAATGTTACGTCAATGACTTGGTTGTTAAAAGCCATAGCAAAGATGATCATCTGCATGACTTGAGGACGATGTTCGACCTTATGCGATCGTATCAATTGAAGATGAATACAACCAAGTCCTTCCTAGGAATGTCCAGCGACAAATTCCTTAGGTTGGTGATCACGGCTAATGGAATCCATCTTGACCCGGACAAAGTTAAAGCCATTCAAGAATTTCCGCCTCCTAAAAATCTTAAAGAGCTTTGTGACTTACAGAGGCGTCTGGCTTACATCCACAGGTTCTCATTTCCAACTTGTCAGGCAAGTGTCAGTCGTTCTCGAAACTCATGAAGAAAGGTGTATCCTTCGTCTGGGATGAGGCCTGTCAGAAAGTATTTGAAGAGATCAAATTATATCTTTCTAGTCCATGTGTATTGGTCACACCAAAGTCGGGTAAGTCATTCCTGATATATGTCCAAGCTACAGAGCATGTCTTAACATGACTCTTAGCACAAGACGATGATAATGGCCATGAGCAAGCCATTTTTATTATCTCAGTAAAACTTTATCAGGAGCTGAACACCGTTATCCTCCCGTCGAGAAAGAATGTTTGGGTTTGATTTTCGCAATTCAAAAGATGTGACATTATCTGGTCGGGCCAATCCAATACGGATATTCATGACGTAGCCTTGGCACATTGAATTGACGACTCGTAAAATGGGCATTACTGCCATCCCAGTACGTCATCTTCTTTAAGCCTCAAAAAGCAGTAAAATGTCAAGATATTTGCGATCTCCTTGCCAACCACCCCTTAGAGGGAAAAGTTAATTTATATCAAGACATGTCAGACGGGACCTGCAAAGCCAATATGATCTAAAAGGAGCGGGTATGACAGCTATTCTTTGACGGCACATCAAGAACAAACCCTAAAGCTACAATCGTCGCTGGAGTGGGGATAGTCTTGATTTCTCTGTAAAATCATGTACTACCTCGAGCTTTCTCCCTGATGGAGTCATATTCTAATAACGTGGCTGAATACAATGATTTGCTCATTGGTCTTGACCTAGCCAAGAGGCTAGGAGTAAAGCACTAGAAGCATATAGCGACTCGAAGCTCGTCATCAACCAGCTAAAAAGGGAATTCGAGGTCAGACATGAAGATCTGGTCCCCCACCACGAAGCAGTCATCACATTGGCTAATTCTTTTGAAGACTTCTACATTGATCATGTGTCTCGCCTGAAGATTACATATGATGCCCTGGCATCACTTGCAGCTACACTAGCTCTGCATGAAGGCATCACTCAGGTGATCATTATAGCTAGCAAACAACTTCTCCGATCAAAATATGCATTACAAGTCAACGCGGTAAATGAAGAGCCTAAGGCGTTCGAACCCAGGGATTGGGGATTCCCGATCATCGATTATGTCTTATACGGCTTACTGCCTGAAGACGTTAAAAAAAGAGATTTCGTCCGCAGACGAGCGCCAAGATTCTATTACGATTCCCTGTCGCAAACCCTATACAGGAGGTCATATGACGGATTGCTGCTTCGATGCTTGTCGAACAAAGAAGCAAAAGAAACCCTTAAAGAAGCCCATGATGGCTTCTGTGAAGCTCACCAACCAGGACCTAAATTGTGGGGACCGACTGCGTAGACTTGGCTACTATTGGTCAAAGATGATCAGCGAAGTCGTTGCCTACGCCAAACGATGCCACGCATACCAAATACATGCCAACTACATGCATCAGCCGCCGAAACACCTGCATCATTCGGCCACTTCATGACCATTTGAAACATGAGGTATGGACATTACCGACCCGATTTCCCCACCTTCTGCGAATGGGCAAGCAGAAGCGTTCAATAAGATCATCATCAAAATTCTCACCAAGTTGGTCTCCACTAGCAAAAGAGATTGGAATGAAAAACTGGGTCAAAACTTATGGGTGTATCGCACTACGGTTCGTACACCAACAGGTGCTATCCCATACTCCTTGGTATACGAGTGTGAAGCCCTCTTGCCATTAGAAGTTCAAATTCCCTCCCTTCAAACAGCACTAGCAACCGGCGGTATGACAATTGAAGAAAGTCATCGTCGACGTCTTGAAGAACTTGAAGCGCTAGACGAAAAGCGACTACAAGCTCATCAACATATCGAGCTTTACCAGGCTCGAATCTCCAAAGCATTTGACAAGAAAGTCAAACACTGCATGTTTAAGGAAGATGACCTGGTTCTCGCCGTCTGACGCACAATGATTCTGAACTCTAAAAAGAAAGGCAGGTTCGAACCAAAATGGGAAAGACCATTTGTAGTAGAGACGGTCTACTCAAATGGAGCATAGCGCCTAATCAACCAAGATGGTAATAAGATCATGATGTCTATCAAAGACAAATTTTTGAAGAAGTACTACCCATGAACTTTTTACATATCGGCTGCTTCCCAACAAAGATCTTCATGATTGACGTAGACTATTATGCTCATACGAAAGGAAAAGAGATCATTCCAAATCTCAACAACACTGCAAGTTCAAATATCATGGATGCAGCAACTATACCTAGCCTTAACAATATCGAGAAACGCGACCCTCGACATTGTTAGAGCCATTAAAACTCTTTTAACTTCCACGAGGTTAACCAAGGTAAAGATTTCATTCCTTGTCTTCCTCCAAACTCACCCACCAATCCTCTTCAACGGGATGACAGGTCCAAAAAAACTATCACGTTAATGATTACCTCTGATAGTTAAATCTTCCTCCAAATTCTCCTACAAATCCTCTTCAACATGATGGCAATTCCACACAAAACTATCACATTAATGATTACCTCTGATAGTTTAATCTCCTACTGAATTCTCCCACCAATCCTCTTCAATAAGATGGCGACCACAACAAACTATCATGTTAACAATTACCTCTGATAGCCAACTCTTCTTCAACCTCCATTGAAAATAACTCTGTCAAGTAGTGGTCTATCACACGATGAGCTCCTACTAGTCACCCCCGATCAGGACAGTGATCTACCATACGATGATTTACTATCTGATCTTTTTCGAACATTCTATCTTCTTAGAACGATCGAAGATAGTGGCCTACCATGTGATATCTCTATTCCAATCATAGTCGTTATACTCACATGTCACTGAACGACTTGATTACTTCCACAACCGTCATTCATGCAAGAGAGATTGCTCAAGATAGTGGTCTACCATGTGATGTACTTCTATTCCAATCACAGTCATTATACTCTCATGTCACTGAACGACTTGATTATTTCCACAACTATCATTCCTGCAAGTGACGTCGTTCAAGATAGTAGCTTACCATGTGAAGTGTCTTTATTCCAATCACAGTCGTTATACTCTCATGTCACTAAACGACTTGATTATTTTCACACTGTCATTCTTACAAGTAACGTTGTTCAAGATAGTGATCTATCAAGTGATGTGCCCATATTCCAATCACAGTCGTTATACTCTTATGTCACTGAACAATTTGATTATTTTCACACCGTCATTCATGTAAATGATTTTATTTAAGATAGTGACCTACCAGACGATGTGCCCCTATCTACCCCCTTATACTCGAATAGTAACCTACCAAGCGATGAGTCACTACACAAATCTGAGATCGTTATTGTATTAACGGTATCATCATACTCCTCCGGTCATTCCCGCAAATGACCACTTCTTGAAACAGCAAGCCTACCATACGATGAGTCTCGCTTTCAAATCTCCAAGCTGAGCTGTTACACTGAACGGCACAACCAAACTTGACTACGACTTAACCGTTGTAATCATGTTCAACGCTTAATCCAACACCTTGAATAGCTAAGGATAGAGAAGAAATCTTAGCATTAAGCCTAAGAGAAACTTTTTAACAATTTATCATGCTAAGAGAAAGAGCATGACTAGTCCAACTTAAACGACAGTTGGTAAAGACACATAAAGTCCGTTGATAGCTAGGGTTTGCTAAAAATCCCAAGTCATGGTTATTAATTGCAAAAAAAATAACGAGACTCAACAAATAGCCGAACTTCGTCTCAAAGTGTCGAGGCTCGCCCAGAAACGACAAACTTCGCCTGGAACCACGGAGTTCACCCTAGAGCATCAAAGCTCGCCAAGAGGCCAAGCTCGTCATGCAAATTAAGCTCGTCATAGCCAGGAGAGTTCAAAGTATTTCAGACCCATGCAACCTAATTTGGATCTCAAAACTTTGAAGGGGGTCTTATAAGCACCAAAAAATGCCAAGAAATAAGATAGTGACGAAGCTCGTCATTAGAGACGAGGTTCGAAGATCGTCACTGGGGACAAAGCTCCTCTAGAAGACAAAGCTCATCATTGAAGACGAGGCTCGTCATTGGAGACGAGGTTCAAAGGTCGTCACTAGGGACAAAGCTCCTTTAGAAGACGAAGCTCATCATTGGAGACGAGGCTCGTCATTGGAGACGAGGTTTGAAGCTCGTCACTGGGGACAAAACTCCTCTAGGAAATGAAGCTCTTTTAGGAGGTGAAGTTCATCCATATACGAACCTTGCCAAGCAGCATCTCACCCCTCAGAAGACGAACTTCGTCATTATTGAAAACGAAGTTCGCCCAAAAACGAAGCTCGTCGTTGAAGAGGAAGCTCGCCCAGAAACGAAGCTCGTCATTGAAGACGAAGCTCCTTCAGAAACGAACCTCGTCATTGAAGACGAAGCTCGCCCAGAAACGAAACTCGTCATGAAGACGAAGCTCCTTCAAAAACGAACTTTGACATTGAAGAAAAAGTTCGCTCAGAAATGAGGTTCGTCATTAAAGACGAAGTTCACCCAGAAACGAGACTCGTCATTGAAGACGAAGGTCGCCCAGAAACAAAGCTCGTCATTAAAGACGAAGCTCCTTCAGAACGAACCTCGTCATTGAAGACGAAGCTCCTTCAGAGACGAACTTCATCATTGAAGAAGTTCGCCCAGAAACGAGGATCGTCATTGAAGACGAAGTTTGCCCAGAAACAAGGCTCGTCATTGAAGACGAAGTTTGCCCAGAAACGAAGCTCGTCATTAAAGACGAAGCTCCTTCAGAAACAAACTTCGTCATTGAAGACGAAGCTCGCCCGAAAATGAGGCTCGTCATTAAAGACGAAGCTCACCCAGAAACGAAGTTCACCACTGAAGACAAAGTTCGTCAGAAGAAGTCCACGAGGCTTGCTACGCAGCTAGACTCGACCACCAAAGACGAAGCTCACTATATAACGAAGCTCGCTTTGTTAGACGAACCTTATTGCGCATTGAGGCTCGTCTCATCTAACGAACCTCGCCACGCAGCGAGGCTTGTCTCACCGAATGAAGCTCGACTATAATGATCTTGAAGACTCAGTCAGCCTACGTGGGCTAAATACCAAGAGGCAGTTACGCTCCTGATCCCACGATCAGCGCGTCAGTTACGCGCTAGAGGCCTATAGCAGCTATGAAGAAAAAGGGGGGGAGGCTAACTTGGAGAGAACAGAGAGAAAGCACTCACATTCTAAGGCGCTCCTTTGAGATCCGAACACCGGTTCTTGTTATCTAAAGCAATCAACAGAGGCTACTCCTCTCTTCGAATTGAAGCGATCTTGCTCCGATCGTCAACGAGAAATAAGCTCGACACGAGCATCGAGCGAGACATCTCATCGCCACACAGAATCCACGTTAAACAAGGGAGAAGTCAAATCAACCTTCTCCTCTTCTGTACTTGAGAAAGAGCGATTGTAAAAAGAGATTTTTTACCATGCGATAAAATCTCGTCTCACAACTAAAACAGTTAGAGAACGGGTCGTTTCGTCTTTTTCGGGACCCTACATTAGCTACATTTGCAAAGCAGCAAATAAGTTGATAATCTAACTGTATTTCTAACAATTAGATAGTTGAGCATTGTGACAATTATTTTTATGCATCATGTAAAACAAATGCAAGTCAAACGGTTGAATAGAGAATCTGAGCATATTATATTCAAGAAAAAGAATTTTAGCTTCATTGCATAAATTTAATTGACTTTGATAGGCGTCATAAATAATTATTGTAGTTGATAGCAAATAGAAGTAAATGCCAATATGAAACACCAAAACAATAGCATGAGCGAGAATGCTTGAAGCAATGGAAACATCACTGGCTCTAAAAATAATTACAAAGTAATGTGTAGCCATAAGAAATGATGAGGAAGTACAGTACCTTCACGATTAGCTTCAGCAAAAGAGTACAGAGATGCTAATAATATAAAGAATAGTTTGAATGATTCCATCTTCCTTGAGGCGATTTTCTTGTTAACTAAGTAAAAAACAAATAGATCGTTCAAGAAAGATCATTCCCTGCAAAGGAGCTCCATTTGAGCAATATAAGCAAAGATACATTAAGTTTCAGAAAGAGTAGGGAACAAGCATAGAAGAACCCCACAAATGAGTTTCACTGGTTGATTGACGCTACTGTCGTCTCATGAATACAAAAAGAAAAAAGGGGAAAAAACAATTTCAGACATATAGATGTAAACTCTACATAAACAATGATAAGCATGGTTAATGAAAGACAGATATGCATACCTTATACATGTTAGACCAGTAAGTACATCATATAAGCTTAAAGAATATTGAGAAAACAAATTTCAAAACAAGTAATAATCCCTATTGATTAAATGGAGAACAATTGGAAGACCTGAAATCTCCTATAAAACACACAATATAGAAGATGGTATATATCATACAACAACTGGTAGAAGATTATTCGACGAACGAAAAAAACATTTTTTTCCACTTTGTATAAGAACGTTCATGTAAGATTAACAACAAAAAAATCAACAAGATAATAAATTTCTAACCAACAAGTATAGTGTACCAGCAAAGGAAGCCAACAAACTGCTGGCAAATAGTAATCTAGAAAAGGTACCAGCACACTGAAGATATGTGGAAGAAATTAGCTTACATTCAATGACATGTAGAACAAACTTCAAAACCATCATTCTAGTTAACACTGGAGTGGAACTTGCTTGCTTTCTTTTTTTTCTTTTTTTTAATCATGTGTTATACTCGTTAAAGTAAATATTTTTTAAATTTCTTCATGAGTTGTCATTGAATTTACTTCACATACACTAGCAAGACAACTAATTCATTTGAAATCTGAATGGATAAAAGCATTTCATTACTACCCATTTACAGAAACTTTTCCCAAGCTGGATACAAACTTGTCAAAACTTCATGTCCCATAAAAAAGCTACCTTTTGGTGGGTAGAAATTCTACCAGAACATGAGTTTCGTACATCAGCCTTCTCACTTTCTACCTTGCATTTTGAACTTTGATAGAAGAATCTACGCTTAATGACTTTGCATTTTGAGGTATTAAGAAAGGGTCTCAACTCTTGGGTACAAAGGGAGAAACTAATACCACAAAGTTCCATTTAAAGTTCAAATCTTCCTCCCCAACACTCATCAGTAAAACCAAACTTTTCCCTAGAACTAAAGATTCCACCAAAAACCCATGTAAGATTCAAACACCCATCAAATTTTTCACAGAGAACAAACAATAGATCTTAAATTCGGCAAAAGAGTCAATAGGTAGAAGAGCCGAGAGAAAAATTAAGCAGATAATTGAAGAAATATAAGAGGAGAGGTGTACCTCAATGGAGAAAGCTGCTGAGGTCTCCTCTTCAGAAGTTAGAGAGAGAGAATTTGATTAGATCCTCAAGAGACAAACATTTGTTCTCAAAAAGTATAGTCAACAATTGAATAGATTTTGTTATCTATTTCCCTTTTGTTCTTATTTTGTAGTTAATTTATTAGTGGGAGACCGGGAGTATAGAAGTTAGGTGGGCGTCCTCATTGTCTGCGTAGTAAATTTGCCCACGTTTTATTTAGGAATGAGAATTTTTTTTAGAAAAAAGAATGAAATCCAATTTTATTAATTTTGAGAAACATTGAAATTAAATTTATTTGAGTAGCGTTTTTTCATTGAAGTCTGGCTTAGTGATGAATTGAAGGGACTGGATCATGAAAAGTGTTGTGTCCAAAATTTGACAATAATTACTAAATTATGTGTAATATTTTTCACATGGGAGAAAGCTAGAATAAATAATTGCTATGAAGGACCTTGAGTCTCCTTTGATCCTAATCAATGGTCAACAATAGAGGACGCTTGCAATTGAAAATGTTCAGTGTGGTCTACACGTGGTGAATTCCTGCCAAACCAATGCTAGTCACAAAAAAATTATATTCTACAAAAATATAAGGGAAAAATGTGTCCAGACCCCAAAAGTGGGAACTTCGTGTGACTAACCCCCTTGTACTTTGCCTCATGTGGAATAGCCCCAAAAAATTAGCTTTAATGTTTTAAGCCCCCTCCACGTCAGCTTTATACTAAAAGCAGATCGTATTTTGCAAAAAAACCGAAACTGCCCTTCTCTTTCTTCCCCAGACGAGTCCTGGTCCCGAACAACAGAAGTCACTTCTCATTAATGCGATATGATGGGAAAAATGGAGGGAAATTTCCCCTTTTTTTTACTCCATCATGAGCAATAACTAGTTAGTTCTCCATTACTCCTCCTCCTCAGACCAAAATTCTCTCCATAACTCTCTCCATTACTCTTACTATCCCTTCAAAATGGCTGAAAAGGACATCATCTGCAATGTCTCTTCGCAGAACAAAGTGGTATTCTTGAAGATTAATTCTTCAACCACCATCTTGGATCTCAAGTTTGATGCGGCAGAGAGGTTAGATCTTCCATATGAGTCATTAATTTTGGCATACGAAGATGAAACAGTTGGAAGCTTAAATTTTCTCATTGAGAACGATGGTGATCTGACGTCAATGGTGGAGCATTGCCACAATCTTGGACTGGAAGAGGCTCACGTGCAAGCTTTTAAAGAAGGAGACGATTCTTCGAATAAACAGGAAAACGAGCAAATCCGACAAGACACGTAGGTTAACTGTAAAATCAATTAACTTAAGTTCTAATCGTCTTCTTGTTAGTTCTATACTAGGTTTAACTGGACTTCAGTTCTAATGTTTTATTTGTCATTAAGCAGTTCTTTGTTATGCTCCATACTAGAGTTCTAATGTTTTATTTGTCAGTTCTAATCGCTATTTTGTTAGTTCTACTAGAGTTATTGCTAGTTCCACTATAGTTCCCATATTGTTAGTCCTAATTGTTATAAATTAGATATAACGTGGTATAAATTAGACAATGTAGGTATAAAATAGAACTAACAAGCCATCAGTTAGAACTGACACTAACACACTACAGATTAGAACTAACACTGTACATATTATTAGAACTAACACGCTACAGAATAGAACTAACACCGTGCAGATTAGAACTAACACTCTACAGAATAGAACTAACACTGTGCAGAATAGAACTAACACTGTGCAGATTAGAACTAACACTCTACAGAATAGAACTAATACTGTGCAGATTAGAACTAACACTCTACAGAATAGAACTAATACTATGCAGATTAGAACTAACACTCTACAGAACGGAACTAACACTGTGCAGATTAGAACTAACACTCTACGCCTCTGCTCGCGCTCGACGTTTCCAGTCCGAATGCATGGAGAACCGAAATAACTCTCTTGCTGCGTGTGAACGCTGTCAAGCAACGACTCCGTCTTTTTTTTGTGACCCAACAATAGGTGCACGAATCAGTCAGCTCAACGTCTAAGTTTATAGAATTTAGATAAAACTGCAAGGAGGTAGCCTAGTTGTTAATCCGGGGATTCGATAGAATCAGAGGTTAGACCATGTCTGACGTTAGGGTCAATCTAAATCCTCTGACACTCCTTTTCAGCTGCTATTTGGAAGATGCAAAAGAGCTCGACTTCGAGTATGGTAGAATAGAACTAACACTGTGCAGATTAGAACTAACACTCTACAGAATAGAACTAACTTGGTATAATTTTGAAATAGCTTGTTATAAAATAGAAATAACTTCGTTAAATTAGAACTAACCTTTAATGGCTATATTGTTTGTTCTAATAGCTATTATGTCAGTTCTAATCAATGCACTGTTAGCTCTAATGGTTATATTGTTAGTTATTTCTAGTTATAATTGATTCTAACAGCAAGCAATTGTCATTTTTGCTTTTTAGCTTTTGCTATTATCTGTTGACACTTCTACTATTTGTGCAGTTTGAACTCAAAAAGTGTAGACTGTGGCCCGTCGGCGTTGTTGACCACAAGTGTTCCAGATAAGAATCCCAATGACAATCCTTCCGGAGATGATGTCATGACAATTGATGACATGATTAGCAGATCAGAGAGGATTCCTGCTTGGTGGCACACAGCTTTAACCGGTGAGGGACAACGATTTGAAAGTGCGAATGAGTTAAGATTGGCCTTGCTATACTACTCCATGGCAAAAAAAATTCGAATACGTGTTTGGGAAGAATGAACCGAAGCGTATTCGAGTGTTTTGTTGGTTTAAGGAAGCCAAAAATTATCCGTGGATGTTATTTGCCTCTCTACCGAAAAATGATAATAGACTTGAAATCAAAAGGTTCGTGGACAATCACAGTTGTGGGCAGCATGGCAATAATGCTGGTCAATCTAGAGCCTCAAGGCGATTCATTGCTATCCAATTACAACCCACGTTAAAGGTTCGACCGGATATACGGCCTATTGACGTTCAAAAGGAGTTTCTAAGCTCGTATGGGATTAGGGTCGATTATAGTAAGATTTGGTGGGGTAAAGAAAGAGCACAAGAGAAATTATATGGTGATGCCCGTGAGTCCTACGATCAATTACGATGGTAAATAGAAGATGATATCTAACAAAAGACAAACTAATTTCCTTTATGTGACGTTGATTATACTAATTTTTCAATCTTAAATTTTCTAGGTATGTAGAAGAGGTCAAGAAGACAAACCCAGGTAGCTATATTCATGTTGAACAACATGAGGGGAGGTTTACAAGGTTATTCATATGCTACGCCGCCTGCATAAATGGTTTTTTATACGGCTGTAGACCACTCTTATTTTTGGATAGTACCTTTCTTAAAGATCGATTCAAAGGCATACTCCTAAGCGCCGTAGCATATGATGGAAATCAGGGGATATTTCCATTGGCGTACTGTATATGCGATCAGGAAAATAACGTTAACTGGAAGTGGTTCTTACAAGGTTAGTTCTATCCCTAGCTATATGTTAGTTCTATTACAGGTTATGATAATTCTAGCTCATTCATTGCTAACTCTATAATTCGTGTATGGTAACCACAACTCTTTGTAGGTTTGTGGTCTATTCTCTATGAAAGGCCAGATCCATACAACCCTCCACACAAGCTAGTGATAATTTCAGATGCGGATAAAGGGATCAGAGAAGCAGTTAGAGAATTTTTTCCAGTATCTATACACTCTCGATGTGTGTTGCATCTGGTTGAGAACTTCAGGACAAAGTTGAAGGATTTGGGATTCAAATCAAAAGATACTCAGATCTTGGGTAATCTATTGCAATCTGCCTGTTACAAATATACTAGAGCAGAATGGAACGATTACATGGACGGCATTAGACTGGTTGACGAAAGAGCTTACAATATTGTGATGAACTACGCTCCAGAAAACTGGGCCAATGCGTTTTTCCCTAGAGTTAGGTAAGTTATAAGCTATTTCATTACATGACTATTATAAGCCGCTTGACGAATTCCCTATTATGTTTCAGATATGGTCACGTTACATCAAATGTTGCAGAGTCATTCAACAAATGGATACATGAGGCTAGGCTACTACGGATACTTCAACTGGTAGAGCACATACGTAAACAGATTATGGTTCGTATGAATGAGCGACGAGTCATGGCTGAAAGCTGGAATCAATTTCTTTGCCCCAAAGCTGAACTTGCTCTCAAAGAGAACATGGAAAATGGCCGTCCATTGGAGGTTCGTCAGTCCCACACAGGATTATATGAGGTACAATCCCATAGATCTTGTCAAGTGGATCTAGACAATAAAACATGCACTTGCCGTGGGTGGGATGTAACCCGTGTCCCTTGCAAACATGCATGCGCATCCATTATGTTTATGAAAAGGGATGTCTACCAGTTCTGTGACTAGTTTATGACGGTTGAAGCCTTTAAAAAAAGCTACGAGCCAATCCTCTACCCTATCCCTGACTTTGAGAAGCGCATCGTGCCAAGGGATGAGATACAGATCCTACCTCCACTTACAACAAAAAGGAAAGGGAGAAATAAAACCAGGCGTATCAACAACAGAACTGTTTACACGCGGCCAGTAAATTATTTTCGGCATCCTCATAGATGCGATTTTCTCATCCCCTGATGCCCAATTTGTCATTGGAGGTCTAGAGGTGTCTAAGAGAGCATATTTCTTTATGCATGTCATCTCGTAGTACCAAAGCTGTACAAAATATATTTATCATTAACATTTAATACTAGACTAGATCAAAGAGAATAAAATATGGCTGCATCTAGAACAAACATGGTGTAAATTAGTACGTGGTACGACATGAATTATGATAGAACTAACATGACCTATGATAGAACTTACATGGGTGCAGATAGAACTCACATGGTATATCTTAAAACTAACAATGTGCAGATTAGAACTAACACTCTACAAAACGGAACTAACACTGTGCAGAATAGAACTAACACTGTGCAGATTAGAACTAACACTCTACAGAATAGAACTAACACTGTGCAGATTAGAACTAACACTCTACAAAACGGAACTAACACTGTGCAGATTAGAACTAACACTGTGCAGATTAGAACTAACACTCTACAGAATAGAACTAACACTGTGCAGATTAGAACTAACACTCTACAAAACGGAACTAACACTGTACAGATTAGAACTAACACTCTACAGAATAGAACTAACACTGTGCAGATTAGAACCAACACTCTACAGAATAGAACTAATACTATGCAGATTAGAACTAACACTCTACAAAACGGAACTAACACTGTGCAGATTAGAACTAACACTCTACAGAATAGAACTAACTTGGTATAAATTAGAACTAACAATGCATAGGTACGAACTAGAATGAAACAAGATCAGTAAAATATGGAACTTACACACAATAGTGTCATGCAACCTGGGACATATGTGACCCTTTGCTTCTTCTTTCCCTCCAAAGCAACTCCAATGCCCCTGATAATTTCATTATAAAAGAACGGGGCCCATGCAACAGAATTGACCCTCTGAATGCTATCCAGGTACCTGAGTAAGGGTCTAGGGATACCTTCCCCTGCTATGGGACTCCATATCATAGAGCATTGGTACAAAATTTGTAGCAAAACAAAATCCTCGATATCCCGCTTTTTTGTAGATTCAACTAGCCGTTCAAGTAGCCCTTCAAGATGTTTACGTTGGCTGGTTTCTGCTTTTTTTAACTTCTTAGTCTCTTCAGAAATGAAAAGTTTAGCGAAGTATTCCAGCCATATTCTGCTTCTTGAGTCCCTATTGTTCCTTATGTCCTCCCCATAAAGTGGGAAATAAGTATGGTTATGGACCCATTGCAAATCAAAACTAACATTTTTCATACCCCCACTTTTTGAATCAGGTATACAAAAGGTGTTATTATCTCTGTCGAAAAAGCTCAGCAGCAGCTCAAGGGTGGGCCGATCAGGCGCAGGAGCCCCAAATAACATGTAGTGCTGAAATATAGAACCGCAGTATGCATCCCTATGCCACTGACGGATCTTGGGGGCAATGCGCTTCATAAATCCCCAATAAGCCCCGGTATTGGCCGTTAACCTTAGTGTATCTGTTGAGCCTGTTAGAGCAATTTTTTGCCTGCAAAAAATTTTCGAATTTGTAAGTTCAATAAGACATATGAAACAATATTAGACCTAGCACTAACGGGAACAAAATAGAGCTAACACGTAGTGTTATAGAACTAACAATGGACTCAAACTAGAACTAATATTGGACTCAAAGTAGAACTAACATTGGACTCAAACTAGAACTAACATTGGTCTCAAACTAGAACTAACATTTGACTCAAACTAGAACTAACATTGGACAAAGCCTAGAACTAACAATATTAGACCTAGCACTAACGGGAACAAAATAGAGCTAACACGTAGTATTATAGAACTAACATTGGACTCAAACTAGAACTAACATTGGACTTAAACTAGAACTAACGTTGGTCTCAAACTAGAACTAATATTGGACAAAGCCTAGAACTAACAATATTGGGGTAATCTGCATTGTCTCTTCGCGGTATAAACCCGTATTCTTGAAGATTAAACCTAGCCATTGCCGTTGCCGAATACTGAATAATAACATAACACTTACTGTTTTTTTGAGGGGGGTTTGTTGGTATGACCAGCCACAGCCTTCCTCCTTTTCTGGGCTCGCCATTGTATTGCCTCCTTTTGCATTTCGATGAGGGTTTTCGTAGCTTCCGTAGCTTCCTCCGCTGAGCCACCCGCAGATGAAGCGCATTTTCCTTCCAACTCGGCTCGGTGCCCGACCTCGTAGTCGTTACTGGATTCTTCCGTAGACGACATTTTTCCGGCGAAAACCCTAGAAACGTTGAAATCCGTACAGAAATTAGGAAGATGAAGAGTTTTTGATGGCGGTGCTAGGTGGAAGAGAGAGAAAGAGAGGAAGAGTACTTGTAAAGGTGAGGGGCACATTAACCCAGCTCAGTCCCATCAGAGGGAAAGATCGTAACTTCCTCTGGGGTGTGATCTGGAAAAGGTCAATTCGGGGCCTCGTCGCAAATACTATGCGTATTTGGGGCTATTCCACATGGGGCAAAGTACAAGGGGGCTAGTCACACGAAGTTCCCACTTTTGGGGCCTGGACACATTTTTCCCAAAATATAATTAGGAAAAGAATCTTTAGACTATAATTTATTTATTTATTTCTTTAGCGAAACGTCTAATTAGGGTAACAATTTTAGTCTGCAATTTAGATTTGTATTAGTTATTCTAATCCAATTGGGGTAAGAGCCTCTTGAAAAATAAGTCCCTTTAAAAAGTATTTATGTTTGATCTAAGAGTCAAGAGAATCATTAAGGAAGTGCCCAATAAAATCAAAGAAGAAAGAAAAAGAACTAAAACTGAAAATAAAATTAGATGTTCATTGAGTACCAAAGTTGCATATACTGCACACTAATATAGGAGTGAATTATACGACACGCATCACGTGCAAATGTAAATGTGATGAAATTGAGGAATTTTTTTCGTGCTACAAGACCTACTTCTATTTGCATGGTGTATGTCACGTAGCGGTCATGAATTTCTCCTAAAAGTGGGGGCTACACTGTGTCTACACATTTGCCCAGTGTTCTAAAATTTTGAAATCTTTACATGGTTCAAAACCAAGATCCAATGTAAAAAAAATTTCCATATGAAAAGAAAACGGGAAAAAAAAACTTTAAGCTGCCTATTAATCATAACACATCACCCAATGCCATATTAATGATCGAATTAGTACTCGAAGACTACTTTAGACTTGATGACTCGACCGAAAGGTGATTTATGACACCAAAGCACCATTAGAGAAGAAAATTATCTAATCACCAGAAGGGTACAGATACAGCTTAAGCTTTTACCCTGTTTATTTATTACTTGTTTAGCCGGTTTTATATCGAGTTGGAACTTGGATTCAAACATGAAAATTGACCACAACGCATTAGCGAACAAGAAAGCAACAAATGCATAGTTTGGCCGCTAAAAAATCTTAAAAATACGTATGCTCTCATTTTGCAGTGGATTAGTCTAACATGGGCGAATAATATGGTGAACGAGGTCATGGGGGTGGAGCCAAACATAAAAATTTATGCTAGAAAATCCAAAGAGGAGAGAAACTAAGATCACCAATAGAAAACCTCAACAAGCAGCCAAATATGAAACTATTACACATTATCTCTAATTTCTAACTATTACATATTGCAACACTTGTCCTGTTCAGTCACGCATGGACCCAAAATAAATAAAAGATAAAAAACTTGGAATCTTTTTTGCGGAAAACAGACCCATACCATAAAAGTAACACGTATCGTATTTGAAGCAGATATGTGAGATAGATGGGACAAAGGCATTCCCATGAGCGAGTCAGAGAATCGACACAAACCATGTTGTGTAGCAAAATAATAAGCAGAACAGTAGCATCATCAATCACTGGTAATTTCAACAGATAACAGGTGCAAGTAACCAAGAAACAACAAGTTGCAGAACAAAATGATAACCAGAACAGTACCATACTAATAAGTCCGCAATAAAACAATAGGCGAGCTACTACAGTCCTTGCTCCCATGCCAACACAAAAACTAAAACCAGAACAGCAAAAACTGAGTCCTCAAAATCTAGTTTTTATCCTCTCCAAATGCTGCTTCAGAAATGAGCAAAATTCTCAAATACCCTCGCGCTAAATCCTGACACCCTTGCTGAGGCTAACCATACGCCCCGAAGAATCCATTTGTGCAGCTCTCGCCGCTGAGCCACTCTGATAATGACTCCTCCCAGAACTGCCATAAGCATCCTGATACCTATTGCTTGAATAACCTCCTCCTCTACTCCCCTGCCCTGCGCGATTACCGATGTACCCTCCAGCTCCACCTAACCTCGTGCTACCACCAAATCGACCGCTTTGCCTCCCTTGAGAAGATTGAACAAAGTTCTCCTGCCATTTCCCCGCTGCTCCTCCTGTGCCCATATAATCCTGACCCTCTCCTCTCCTCCTCGGAGGTAACCCATCAAGCCCTCCTCCAGTCTTCGCCTCTGCTGCCCTCTCATTACTTTCAGCTAAAATATTAAGTTTATCTGCCATCTGAAACAAGAGACCTTGAAGCCGAGTATGCTCAACATTATGAAACACAATGCATTTCGTCGGTTGGTCCCAGCTAGCATGAAGCTCCTCGGTGATCATCATCTTGCTCACCATACTATGAACTTGAGCTTCCGAGAGGTCAAACATAGCAGTAAGCTGGTCCACGCTTAAAGATTCGTAGCAAGAGGAGTATGTGAAGAGGTAAGTTCGAAGAGCCTCTTCTTTGATTTTTGACTCAAGCATTGAAAGGACTGAATCTTTGTTGCGTAGGAGCTTCCAGGTGTCGAGAGATTTGAGGACAGCAAAGGATTTTTGGTAGTCGCCCTTGGCGAGGGCGCGGGTTGCAGACATGACGTGGTCCCGAACGTTCTCGGGTGGGCCCACGAAGGTCTGGCGCTCGCTGACCTCAAGAAGGCGACGGAAGGTTTTGCTGATGATCCTGCGCTTGGCATCGTGCGAATGGGATGCCATGTTTGGGACCTCGAGGAGCATGGCGCATATGAGATGGGTGGCTTCGAGGAGCTCAAGGTTTATGTGCATGTGATATGGCATTTGTCTTCTCCTCTCCTGTTTTTCCTGGTGAGGCCAGAAGGAAACAACTTGAGATCAATAATAGCCAAACATGCGTACTATATATGATTACAGTACTGTTAAGGTTAAGATAAATGCTCATGTGTAATCAAGAATAAGGTGGCATGAACTGATAATAACAAGAATGCAGACAACAGCAGCTACGAGAAGCGTAAATAGAACAAATGTCATCAGCGAAGGAATAAGTAGTCATATGTAAGAATGTGAAAAGGCATGAATTTAAAGAGAGAATGAGGTGGACATGTAAAGCTCATTAATTGTGAAGGAATAAGTAGTCATATGTTAAGATAAATGCTTCATGTGTAATCAAGAATAAGGTGGCATGAACTGATAATAACAAGAATGCAGACAACAGCAGCTAAGAGAAGCGTAAATAGAACAAATGCACAGATTTGTACCACTTAAAAAATATATACAGTTATACACGTAAAACTAAACTCTGTAAAGGATAAGCAACTGAAATAACAAAACCGGAATGTCCAGCGCATGAGAGAATGACGACATAAGTTTAAAGAGAAAGTGGACATGTAAAGCTCATTAATTGTGAAGGGCACAAAGCATAATTCTATTTCGATGGAGTAGACCGCAAGCTCGCTCGTGATATTATGGGCTGTACGGGTGTCAGTAATATTGTCTGAAGGAATTTGTACTAGTACAGTGGTATCTTAATGTCTTCAGCAACATCAATCACCGTTCAGAATTTGTCAGATAAAAACATAATTTCTTCAGTTAGCAAGTAGAAGAAAAGTCTTATTTCAATAGATGATGCAAATCTTTCTCTATTGGTTTGTACCTTTTACGGAATGAAGAAAAAGGAGCGTTTGGCTTAAAATATTTTGAGTGTAATTGATGGCCAACCATCTGAATGTGCCTATTTAAGTAAAGCCTCATGTAACATCATATAATCAAAATTAAATAAGTAGGTGATCAATCAAAAGTCAGAACCATACCCTTCATTTTTATATTACCTAAATATTGTAGATTTTACTCACTCAATTAGAAATCTATCTCTTTCAGGGATCAATTTAGAATTCTATAAATGAGGAAGAAAAGCAGCCAAAAGTCCATGTTTTTATCATAAGCGAGCGCTTCTAGCTGTTTCGCTTGCTTCTTTTTATTGTGGCGTGGCTGAAATGAACGAAAAGAGCAAGATGAATTTGAATTTTCAAATCGATTGATAGATGGCCTGATCTGTTTTGATAGATCGAAAGAGTAGGAATTGATAGAGAAGAGGGAATCTCTCAATAATAAAGGGAAATCCCTATTTCTATCTATTGATGAGACAAGATAACTATCTATTCTGGATCCATCAGAACGAAATCTTCCTATTATTTATTCACCTTTAAACCTTTCCTAGTTTAATATAACTGACTCAAATCTTTAATATTTGAAATAGCCATTTTAAATCTGTAAGCGTTTCTAAATAACCTTTGATGTTATTGTATTCAAAGAGAGAGAGAAGAGTAACACTTGGAAATGATTTGAATCCTGCTAGCCTAAACTAGACGTGAGCAAAGATATCATTCAAAGAGTAATATCAGGTATCAGAGATCGAAGATATAAGGACATTTCAAAGATCTAAGCAGATATATGTAAAAACTATCTAAAAACATAAAATATCTAATCAAGAGGGCTAACGAGTCTGGCTTCACTAGAATCTGGTTGATTTTATAAATTTTTCCTTCAAGAGGCAATTAAAGCATCATCAGATTTCAATTGGTATAAGAGCATAATTCCTGTAATGCATGAACGTGTTCATGATCCATTTATAGACCATAATTAAAGTTTCCACTAGTATTCACCAAATACATATTTCGAATAAAGATCTTACATGACTGATCAAAAAACTCTTAATATCAACTAGCTGGAGCATAAATCTGAATATATATTGTCCCCGCTAACATCTCAGCAGATCGTTTGGCAAAGCTCAAATAATCAGGTGAGCAATCAAAGAAAATAAACCGGAAAAGTAAATTAGAAATAGCATATGATAATACATGTATCTCATACGCAAACCTAAAATGGTTATATAATATTTATCGACGCATACTTTATTGTGAATATAGTGTGAATAAGAAATCAAAGAGCATGCATGCCCCTTAAGGAGAATATCTACTTTAATTGTTTCATGACAATACAATATGTTGAGTTCACACACAGATAACTACGCTAAGATAATAACTTGGAATGACAATTAATTGATAAGTATGTACAAACACAAGCATGTTTCCATAGCAGCACATTTGCATC
>BQKN01000965.1:103605-115157 GCA_022839385.1 Asparagus kiusianus
AAGTATGTACAAACACAAGCATGTTTCCATAGCAGCACATTTGCATCACAGCACAACATAATATGCGTGAAATTCATGTGGTCTCAATAAGCAAAAAACTTTTCCATATGTGGACAACCTAATCGGAAAGAGAAAATCTCATTCAGTTCAATATGATAGATTTAAAATGATATGCAAAGAATCATTACTAAGGAAGAGACGTTATTATGACAAATCAGTTATATTAGCCTGAATGAAAAAAAATTAGCAATAAATGTGGCGTATACCTGCTCAGGAGTTTTTTCATGATACCGATTTTGAGATACACCTTGTGCAAGCAGCTCCTTCACCTTACCACCTGTATAAAGTTCAGACAGGCACCCATGAGCTTCTGTGATAAGACCCGTTCTAAAGGCACATAAACCAAGTTGTGCCATTGCCCTGTTGAATAGAATCTGAGAGGATATGTCCATGTGCTGAATCCCTTCTTGCAAATGACTCATCAACAAAAGGTCGCGTGCAGTCGAGAACTCATCAAAGATAGCGTGATGATATATGTCACAAAGCATTGCTCTTGCCTTGGTTCTCTCATCCCCATACCTATAAATGAGAGGCACCAATGTGTCCATTAGCATCCTGCTGCTTTCAGGAAACGTAGGCTTCCTAGGGACGAGCTCAGGTATCTCAACAAAAGCTGGAGGACCTCTGTTATCCTCAGACTGATCATCCCCTGTCACCCCATCCACATCATCTCCACCTTCAGTTCCATCTACCCTCTGCTCAGCCAATTTCCTCATTGCATCATAAACTTCCTGTGGCTTATAATAGACGAGCTCAACTCTTCTCAAGGCCACCCTTGCAGCTGCCTTAAAATCGCCGACCCTTTCAAGATAGTCCTGAACGTTTTGGGCGACGACAAAGAACAATGGTTCATCCCTGAGCCTCTCAATATAATCTCTAGTGTGTGGATCAATGCATTGTAAACTCTTGAAGAACTCAGAATCCAACCGGTCAAGGAAGGCAACCAAATTACCCCAGACACGGATTTGCCCATTATAGTCGGCACCCTTCTGGGTCTCATTCTCCTCAGGCTCAACGGTATCATCAACCACGATGTTAGGATACTGCTCAAGAATATCAAGGACAAGAAGCATATTTGCTACAGACTTCTTCCACACATTTATGGGCATGTGACCAAGCAAGCTTGGATTCACATCAAATTGAGCAGAGATGACACTGAAAAGGATTTCAAGCTTCTGTGCTGGTGTTTTGGCAACCCGAGTAAGGAACGTTAGCTGCTCAACCTGTTCAACTCTACCTGTCCCTTTCCTACCCCTTGCAGCCACAATTTCTTTGAGCTTCTTATCAACGACATCCCAAGTAATCTCGCTTGGATCCTTCATGAATTGCCTGACCAAAGGCTTATCCTTCATGTCCCATTTCCCCTCCTCACTTCTGATCTCACCATCATCAAAAGTTGCAGTTGTAAGCTCGTCAGACTCAACCTCTTCATCCTCTTCGTCCTCCTCCTCTTCATCTTCCTCGTCCTCACCCTCTTCATCACTCTCGGGCTTTTCCCGGTACTTAATAATCAGCTCCTCATACTGCTTATTGTTTTTCTTCAGCTTCTGTTTCATCGAGTTGAGAGCTTTAGCATTGCTACTGCTCATCTTTTTCTTCACCTCCTTGTTCGCTAGTGCTTGAGCCAAGAAATCCTCAAGCATCACAAGAGCACCAATATACAAATTAGGAACCCTAACAGCCTCGGTGACCCTCATCACCTTCTCCAACTGCTTATTGATCTTCTCAAAACTCTCCTGTAGGCTGACCCAGTCATTGATCTTCATCGCATTCTTCATCTGCTCAATGGTAGACTTCAACTCCTCGTTCCTCTTGTCACGGGCAGATTTGACAACTCGGTGGTCGTTGTCGGAGTCATCGCTGTCGCTGGCGTTCGCCTCGAGGTATGGATTGCTGGCGTTGGCCCCCGGCTCGGGGCCTGCCTCGCTGCGGTTGTCATCGGAATCACTCTGCGTTCTCTCGTCTTCGGAGTCGCTGTCTCCGCCCTGAGATTCGAAAAAGAACAGATTTTTAGATGAGGAAACTCGTCGATTGAGTTGCACGTTAGGGTTTCGTGTTCAAGATTCGGAAAGGGAGAGATTTACCTGAGTCCAAAATCGGGACGCCATGATTGATTTGCTTTGTTTTTTAATTGACTGCTGCTTAGAATTAAAAAGACCTAGAGATCGAAAGAGAGAAGATCAGAAACAACAAATAATAATAAAAAAATTTGAGGGAAAGAAACAAAATCAGAAAAGGAAACTCGAGATTAAGACTACAGAGGAGATGGAGAGATCTATCGCGTCTTACCTCAAGGATTTTATCGATCGTGAGAGAGGTCGTGGAAATTTCGCAGGGATTAGGGTTACGGCGAAGAGAGCTAGGGTTTTGGTGAGGAGATAAAAGAAATGGCAGTCCGATTTTATATCCGGGAGTTTACTGCAAAATGTGCAATTGGGCTGGACCGAAATGTTTTAGATTGAATATTGGGCCGTGTTTGGGTCTGAAATTAGATCCCATCACCGATAAGTTTACGTATCCTATTAGGGCCTGTTTGGTTCAATAGAGAGTAAGAATAGGATTAGGAATCCTAATTTATTTATGGATTCCAACCTAATCCATAAAAAATTTATAGACAAGTTTTAGTTTTATGGAATCTCATTTTTTTTTTGTATTCTATGTTTGTTTCACCCAAGGATTAGGAATAGGATTAGGAATCAGAATAAAAAAGAGGAGATGTGTCAGAAATTCTACCCAATTCCTAGCAAATGGAGTGGATTTGGATTTCCTGAAATATACACTGTTTGAGCCACTTTATAGATTAGCAATTCTATAAAAAAAAAATTTGAACCAAACTTAGGATTAGGATTCATTTGGAATCCATTAATTACGAAAACGCCATTGTCAGGTCCAAATATCATTCCTATTCCATAAAATTGGTGAAACAAACAGGCCCTTAGTTAAAATTTGGGTAAATTGCATAAAAATGATCTATTGCTTCACTTTACATCACTTCAATGACCTCACTTGCAAAAAAATCACTTAAATGGCCCTCTGTGTAAAACTTTTCACTTTAAAGATCCTATTTGTAAAAAAAAAATCATATCATATCATATTATATCATACTTCATATCACATTATATTATACTTAAATGGAAATATTGTGTCAATGCCTCAAATTTAAAAACTCAATGTGCCACAGGCCCTCATACTTTTTGCAATGTGCTGCAGTCCCCAAAATTTAAAAAAAAATATATGCTCCAGCCCCTCCAGCTCATAATTAACCCATATTTGACCTAAAAACCCAATTTTACCCCTCTTCTCCTTCTCCTTCTCCTTCTCCTTCCTCGTCCTCTTCTCCTCCTTCCTCATCCTCCTTCCTCCTTACTCCCTGGCGATCCTCCAGTCCGTCGCCGACTTTGCATAGGCTCCACCGGCGATCCTCTTCCTCGTCTCCTTCTCTCCTCCCTCATTCTCCTTCCTCCTTCCTCCCCGGTGATCCTCCTGTTCGTCGTGGACTCTACATAGGCTCCACCGATGGTTGGTTAGCCACCTTCAATGACTGATTGGAGGTAATACTGCTTAATCTCATCACTCAATCCCAAATCCGACTCCCTCAAATCTCCACTATATTGGAGTTTCCCCCAAACTCCTCGTCCGAATAAATTTATGCAAAATTCATCCTGTTTTCAAGCTCCATGAAAAAGGATTGTGTGATTATGATTTGTTCATTGGAAGCAACCGGTCTACGTATATATCTAGCCAAGATGTTCCTGGAGTGAGAGGCAATTATATCTACTTGTATATCGAGCCGAGATGTTGAGTGGATTAGTCTTTGTTTAAAATTTTATTATACATAGGTTATTTTTGTTGGCTTGAAAATTATATGTAGTTTGTACATGATGCATTGATAATTGAGAAATAAAAGCCTACATACAAAAATATGCATTTAAAATAATGGATGTATAAATATTCAGTAGATTAAATATTATGTTTTACTTAATACAAGTGAACTATAGCAAATTAATTGTTAACGTTTACATGTTCCATGTTAAGTATAGTGGAGTAAGTGTTAACTTTTTTTTTTTAAATATTAAGTTTTGTTAATTAACTGTTAAGTTTTACCTATTAAATGTGAACTATAGCCGATTAACTGTTAATATTTAGGTGTTCCTTATAAGTATACTTGAGTAATTGTTATCTTTATTCTTTTAAATGTTAAGTTTTGTAGATTAACTATTATGTTTTATCTAATATATGTAAACTATAACTGTTAATATTTACCTAGTCCTTCTTAAACATAATTGAGTAATTGTTAATTTTTGAATAAGACTATATAATGTAAAATATCAAGTTATTGTTCATATATATCTATTAAAACTCACGAAGTACCTATTAATGTACCTTAACTCTTAAATTGTTAATTTTTAACTTTCTTTGTTTAATGTTTTTTTAGTTCTAAAAACCTTGTAGTATATATTTTACTAATTTTTTAGTTCTAATGTTACAAGAAACTTCTGTATAAATCCTAGCTCCAACAAACCCACATAGCCTTTCTCAAAAAACTTATGAATGCTCGGGTTATCCATAGAGTCTTCGATAAAGTAGATACAATTGCCTCTCACTCCAGGAACATCTCGACTAGATATACATGTAGACTGGCTGCTTCCAATGAACAGAGCATAATCACACATCCCTTTTCCATGGAGCTTGAAGGCAGGATGAATTTTTCATAAATTTCTTCAGGCGAGGATATAGGGGAGAAATCTAGTATAGTGGGGACTAGAGGGAGTCAGATTTGGGATTAAGTGATAGGATTGAGCAGTATCATATCCAATCGATCGTCGACAGTGGCCAACTAACCGTCGATGGAGCCCATACAGAGTTTGTGGTGGACTGCAGGATTGTTGAGTAGGAAGGAGGAAGGAGGATGACGAAAGAGAATGAGACGAGGAAAAGGGTCGTCAGTGAATCCCATGCAAAGTCGGCAACAGACCGGAGGATCGCCGGGGAGGAAGGAGGAATGAGGATGAGGGAGGAGAGGATGAGAAAGGAGAAGGAGAAAAGGATGAGGAAGGAGAAGGAGAAGAGGGGTAAAATTGGGTTTTTAGGTCAAATATGGGCTAATCATGAGCTAGAGGGGCTCGGGCACATTTTTTCAAAATTTGGAGGCTGTAACACATTACAAAAAGTATAAGGGGCTGGGGTACATTGAGTTTTGAAAGTTGGGGTCTTGACATAATTTTTTGTACTTACACACACACACACACACACACACACACACACACACACACACACACACACACATATATATATATATTAGATTTTATGCACGTGTATTACACGTGGTTAAATATCATAATTATTTATTTTTAGTTTATTTCCTTCCTAAAATTTTTTGATAGTTTTTACTCACTTATATATCTAAAATTTAATATTGTGATTATTTATCTTTTTTAATGTTTGTTTGAATGAGCTACACCCAATTTTAAGTTTCATATTGATAATATTTGAACTGACACGAAACCAATGTGAAACCAATTTGAATATTCATGTTATTTGGATCGACATGAAATGAAGCTTTACCTAAGTAAGTATAGTGTTGCAAAAGTAAAAAAATGCTTTAAAATAGTATTATAATCGCAAGATGATTAGAAGTGACAAAAATTGCACAATAGGGAATATGGATTTATTCTTAATCATTGATAGACTTCATTAAAAACTATAAATTAAATAGTAATACTAACTCTATAATTTTATATGATAAAAGCATCCATAAAATAAGTATATAAAAATATTTAAAATTTCATGAAGATCTCTTCAAAATATTCCTAATTTTACTCAAAAAATTTAGGTCGTTCTATAAAATATTAAGAAAATATTGTCTTTTATTTTTTTATTGAGCCGGGATCGAGCCTTCTTCACTTTTATCATTTTCCAGGGTAATTCTGAAGTGGTGTCTTCATCATCTATGTAGATTGTGACACCAGGCTAGACCTGTATTTCTCGTGCTATTATTTTTCCCTGGGCTTATTCATCTTTTATCTTCTCATTTAACTTTTCAAGTAATTTGAATGAGAACAAATGTTAATTTCATATAATGTGACAATTTTTCTATGTTTCTAATTCTTTACTTGTTAAGTTAGGATTGACCTATTTTTTCTTTGCGATGAATTCTTGTGTTGTGCACCCAATAAAAATTTCTACTTTGTTACCTTTACAATGTCCTAAGTCATGAGAGATTCTGTAATATTTATTATTTGGACACTCGTTATTAACATCTATATATACCTTCTTATTGCGGCCTTTGCAAGTGTAAAGCCACTGCTCAAGTCTATTATAACGGGTAATTATCTTTACCTTAAAGGTGCAATAACGTATCTGTATATTGGTAAATTTTAATTAGGTTAATTTAATTGTGTGAATTATAGAGTAGGTTTTTTAAGATCATATCTAGGTTTTTTAAGATCATACTTCTTTTGAATATTGTGATGTTTGTATAAAATTGCTAAGTTTTTTTTTTCATTTGTAAAGAACATTGATGGGGATGCTTTTATTTTGATAGCTTGTTCTGAATGAGCATTGCATATTAACTTAAAAATGCAATATTTGTTATTTATTGTGTTATATGAATGTTTGATTGGTTTACTTACCATTCTCTTATTTATTTAGTTAGTTGAATCTTTGGGTTGATGTGTGCGTGTGTGTGTGTGTGCGCGCGCGTGTGTGTGAGTGACGCAAATTTGCGATGACGTGCATATTTCCCCAGCAAAGTTGAGATGGATATAAGATGAACTTTATATTTGGTGGCCTTTAATAAGAATTTTTGTAATGAAATAATGTGTATCTTAAGCTATGATAAGAAGTATCATGTGTACATATTTTATCTGCTACGGTGATTTCCCACCTTTTGTCTGGCTTGTTAAGTAAGTATCATGCGGATACCTTTTGTTAATTATAGTAATTTTCCTCCTCTTGTCAGGTTTGTTATATCTCATAATATAGTTGATCAATAGCTTCACGTTAGTTGCTATTTCAAGATCATTTGTATCTAATTATATGATAAGTTTATGATTCCTTTAGTATTTGAATAATAAAATATGAAATTTTATAAGACTTACTAATATTTTTTATATCTTTTTATGGAAAATGCTTCTCTTATTGGAAAAAGTTATTTAATATGTTCTCCAATGGGAAATCAGTTGGCGCTTCTTTGATAGATATGTTTTTTGTTAATATCAATTCAAGTAATTTATGTAAGTTTATGAATCTTAGGTTAATTTCCTTCACTTTTTCATTTAAAATGAAAATAGCTAGATCCTTTTGAATAATATCTTTGAACTTTTTAATAGTTTCTTCATACATAACTCGTTGTATTTTTTACCTTGAATATTATTAACATTAAATAATATTTTTTTACCCTATGAATATTACTAACATTAGAGAATAATTTTTTATTAAATATAATCAATTACTACTAGGCTATTATATTATAGTCTTTTATCAATATTAAGTGATTTAATCTTCTATCAATTAATGCTATCTCTGTATTTTTGATACTCCAACTTATGAGTGAAATTATGTGTAGTTACTTTAATTTAGAATATGATATTAAATTTTAATCTATCAATATATTTTTTAAATTTTATTTTTTTTTTGTAATTTTAAACGTTTGAGAGTGTTTCTACAATGTTTAAAATTTTAAGGGTGTCAATTGCAAATTTTAATTTTAGGGGGCTACTACTAATTTCTAGATTTTATGTTTGTTGTTTCCAGTTTTAATAAGTCAATTTGTTTTGTGTAATTTTGAATTATTGAGGATGTTTTGTGTAATTTTTAAATCTTTTTAGTTTTTTGACAATAATTCATCTATTATAGTATGTTAGCTACTTATTATTTCTTTACCTTTTTATTATCGTTTAAACTCATTGGTGTTTACATAGTATTATCTTTATTTATCATCCATGACTCGTGAGGCTTAATTGATGCGAATAAGTGGTTTTTACAGTGGGGAAAGGGGAATCTATGTTTGTTATAACCATTTTAGTGATAAAAAATAATCACCAATCGATAGCAGACAAGTGTCCTACATTATGCATAATCAGATCAGCATCTCAAAATTATCAGAGGCTCAACTCAGTCGACTAGACACGCCGACATCCTACGAGGATGACTCGAAAGGCATCACGGGTCTACGGCCCATAAGGCGTTATGTGTCGTCCCTCGGCTGAATCAACTACTTAAACACTCCACTTGGCCAACTCATCGGCCGATACCTTACGAGAGTGACTCGAAAGGTAGTACTTCTCGACCATTCGACGAGTAGAAAGGCGACAAAACACCTCGAATCTCGAGCCCCTCCTGTGCACTGATGACTAATCATCTCGCCATAAATGCCATTAAATGCATTATGGGCACCATCATTCCTCTGCCTTCAATAGTATTCATGACACATGGAATCACGTCGGCACCGCACATCCCACATCACTTCGCATTAAACGCCAAAGTGACCTTTTCACCACTCATCAACGTACACTTGTAAAGTTAAAGCTGACTTGGCTACTAGTCCATACCTCGCCGAAGTTACCTTCATACCCTTCTTCTATTACTGTAAAAAGGAGATGCTATTTTCAATTACAAGGTAAGTTTTTTCCACCATTCTCTAAACTTAAGGACTGCTGCAGTTCCTTTTATTTCTCCACACAAGCAACCCACTAACTTGATCGTCGAAGGAACAACTGGGGAATCACACTCCGCTCTTTTACGATTTGTTACTTGCGCAGGGAAATACAGCTTGCCCAATGACCAAACATTTGGAGAGTTAGAGGACCTCTGTTAACTTTTAATCTACTTTCGTTTAACTGTGTGATTTCATACATCAACAATGCTCTAGATTAATAGTAATCCCTAGAATTCATCTATGTCATTCGTAAGTTTTGAGGTTTTTTTTATAATTTAAACTTTTGAAGTCGTTTCTATAATTTTAAAAATATTGAGGGTGTTAATTATAAAATTTAAATTCAGAGGATACTATTAATTTTCAAATTTCATGTTTGTTATTTTAAGTTTTGACATGTGATAGTGTTTTGTGTAATTTTGAATATTTGAGAGTATTTTGTGCAATTTTTGAATTTTTTTGAATTTTTTATTGTTATAATATTTCATGTAACTTATTAATCTTATTTTTTAAATTATTGAGCTATAAGTAAGTCACATGGGATTAAGATAGGATATAATTATGATTATGATAGATTAAGATTAAAATAAAATATTTAAAAAAGTGAAGGGTAATATTAACCAAGAAAAGATTTTTCCGAACACGTGTCTTTAAAAGCAGTATGATATGATATGATACATATACATATATACATATACATCCTTATAAAAGTATGAGTTTGAGAAAAACTTTTCATATTCAATATTATCTTTAACCCTTTTGGATATTATTTTGTAATCTTATCCTAATTAATAATATATATAATTTTATAAAAGTAAAATCTTTAACCAAAAATTAATATGGAAAGAAATCAATATTTGTAACTCTACCATTTTGAGAATTCTCATTAAATTAAAACTATCCATATCCATAATTAAAAATTCTATCTATAAAAAGTATAAAATTTTAACAATCAGATATTTGTTAATTCTAAACAATTTGTAACTATCTACAATTACAAAATCTAAAAAATGCGATGTGTCCCTCCTATATTTTAAAAACTTAAATTTTAGTAAATTTCTCACAACTTTGAATTGAGTACTAAATTTATAAATATTTACAACTCTCATTAAATCCTTAATAAATTTGATAATTTTGGAAAATATCCAAAACATTTTGATTTTTCGTACTTAACCTTCATAATGGAAAAATTAACCCTCAAGCATAGTATACACCCCTCAAATCATTCTTATTAACAAATGATCCTATTCATCTACGAACAATCCTAAAAATTTTTACACTAACTAAAATTAACCCTCAAGCACAATACATACCCCTATAATCATTCTTATTTACAAATTATCCCATAAATTTACAAATAATCCTAAAAAATAAAAAAAATACAAATAGCTACATAAAAAGCTAAAATTATAAATAGCACAGAGAAAATTTTAAAATATACAAACAACTCCCTATAAATTTGCAAAATTATAGAAAAGCCATTGACAAATCGGGATATTAATAACAAACCCTTGGGAAAAAACATATAGCCCCTTAAAATCTTAAATTATAAAAAACCCTTTAAAATCTAAAAATTAAGAAAAGGCTCTTAAAATTCTAAAATTATAAATGACCTAATAAAATGCATAAATTGCAAACAACCTCTTTAAATAATGCAAAAACTACAAACAACCCCCTTTAAATTTGAAGTTTACAAATGACCCCTAATAATTCAGAAATTTAAACAAACACATGAAAAATATAAAATTATAAGAAA
Organism: Asparagus kiusianus; assembly: GCA_022839385.1. NCBI lineage: Eukaryota > Viridiplantae > Streptophyta > Magnoliopsida > Asparagales > Asparagaceae > Asparagus > Asparagus kiusianus. The sequence goes on from BQKN01000965.1 coordinate 114,078, forward strand.
CCCCATAGAAAGCAGAAAATGATAAATAATACCTTGAAAATTTTAAAATTACAAACAACCCCTAAAAATCTTAAAAAACATAAACAAACCCTTAAATGAGAAAATTACAAAGTAATGTAAAGAAAATTATAAAACTCAAAAAATATAAACAAAATAAAACAACTCCTAGAAAAACCTAGAATTATATACAACCCCCTTTAACATCCAAAGTTTAAGATCAACATCTTGAAAATTCCAACAATTACAAACAAACCTTAAAAATTATTTACATCCATTATTTGGGATTTTCTACAAAAAAAATATGAGTGTTAAGTTAAAAATATAAAACTTATTTGGGTTGTTTGGGTGTATTTTTATCATTGGACTATACAAAAACGAATGATATCAATTTTGCGAGTTTTTTGCCAAAAGTTACTGGAGGTTTAGTGAGAGTATTAAAGACATTGGAGATTTGGTTCCAAATACTAAACTTATTGAGGATTTAGTGAAATTTAACCATTTCTTAATTTTGAAGGTTTGCTAAAATTGTAAAAAACCTCTAAAAATCTAAAAAATTCAAAAAAAATCTTAACATTCTAAAATTACAAATGACCCCCAAAAATTAATTTATTGCAACTAAAAAGTATAAAAATCCTATAAAATTTATAAATTATAACTAACTCCCAATAAATAAAAAATTCAAACAAACACTAAAAAAATATGAAAATTACTTAAAACTCTATAAAAAGTAATAATATTAAAAATAAAACTCTAAAATTTTAAACTTACAAAAAGCTCATTAAAAATCTAAAAGTAGTAAATAGACCCTTTAATTAGAAAATTGAAAAGAAACCCGAGAAAATTAAAATACACCAAAAAAGTACTAGAACCCCTAAAAATATCTAAATTTAGAAATAAACTCCATTAAAATTTAAAAATTAGAATCAACCTCCTAAAAAACTCTAATTACTTTAACAATCTTTAAAAATATTTTAAAATTATAAACATACAATATATATAAGTACATATATATAGATGCACACACACACACAAACACAAACAAACATATATATATATATATATATATATATATATATATAT
>BQKN01000965.1:125157-136888 GCA_022839385.1 Asparagus kiusianus
GCAATTGGTGTAGGTAGGATGACCTGAGCCCCATGTTGCAGTTGAACGGTAATAAAACCGAAAGGAGAGTGAACGTAGGAGGGTGAGAGCTCAAAGAAGAAATGTCGCAGTATCATCGCAAGAGCAATCTTTGCTTCTATTGGCGCAAAATACAGATTTTTGGTCCCCAACCAAAAGGGAAGAAAGCAAACTGATTATTTGTTGCTTTCAGCGCTCCATCTGAGAACCTTTCAGGTTTGAATTCTTTGGCATCTTCCCCCCCTAATCTTTCTATCACGGTGGATAAATATTGTTGGTAGTATAATATCAACACCGCCTAGAAATGAGATTCTTTCGAGTTTTGTTTCGTTGTAGAGGTGCCGAGATATGACCAGCCACTGGGGGATATAACCTTAAAGCTTCATGTAGTACATTTACCTGCGATGAGAATTTATGTGATGAAATTCAATAAGGAGTACGACCAACAGTATGCCAATAGTTACCTCATCGAGATTTAGAATTAGGTAGTCAACAATCTTAAGTTGGCAAATGCTTTCATAATCGTGCATCTCTCTCCCACATTTCTCTCGCATTTTTTTCTCCTGCTCGGTTTTGCCAAATTGGATACATTGACAAGTGAGCATCACGGTAGTAGTCTCATGGCCAGCAAAGTAAAATAGCCTGCATTCCTCCATCACTTCATCAATTTTTAGACCTTTCATATTTGTTTATGCTTTTGCTTGTTGGTGCTCAGCATCAAGCCTAATTAAGTCCTTGCGATCACATTTTCCTTGCTCCGTTGCAAGTTCCTTCTTCTGAAATAAATCTCTTAGCATAATTTTGATCTCTTTGTTAATTCGTTATCTTCTCAGGTTAACCTAAATCGACGGATAAGTTTTAAGGACACGTATAAAAGATTCTTGTTCCTAAGTTCCTCTAGTAGCTAGCTAAGCATTGATATATAGTGATTAATGATGGTGAGGTAATTATAAATATCTGAATGTCTAGGGTTAATTGCACGTAGGCCCCCTGTTATCACTGTTTTGAACGTACTACTCTTGTAGTTTCATTGTTGTAGATAGGCCCTTGGGTTAAATTTTTTTTAACTCTTTTACCCAGGATCAACTTTTGGTAGATATTGTTCGTATGTGAAATTAGGGAGTCTATCTGAGGGTAAAAAAGCGTCAAAAACATTTAACCCCTGTGTTGATGTCTGATATCACACAGCCGATGAGGGATTTTCGCTGGCGGATGCAGCTTCGATCCTTGCGATGATGACGAAAAGGAAGAGGATGTGAGACGGGGCCGACTCCTCCTACGATTTTATGCCCGACCTTTAATAAGGGGGATCTGGTCCTGTAACACAGGCAAGAAGAACGCTCGCACCTCCTGCACAACCAAGAAGAAGAAGAAACCTGTAGGAGGACGGGGCACATTTCCCCCGTGGTACCTCCGACGGTCAAGTCAGTTTGTGAGCTTGAGTAGGGTTTGAGGGAGAGTCCCTGGGCCATTGAGGTCCTTCGGATACTCTTTAAGAGCTATCAGTTCTTTTTAGCAAAGGTAAATTCAGAGCTTTTATCAAGAAGTAGCAGAAATCAAATCCCCTTTTTTTACCTTCTTTCCCTCCTTTTATAGTCCATCGCCTCCCCGAGGTTGACCCTTGGTTTTGACTATGTATAGAAGACGACTGAGGGGTGAGCAGACAGGCTGCTGAGTCATCCTTCTCTTTCCAGATATCGGGCAGCGATTGGAAGAGAAGTCATTCGAGTACAGTACAGGAGAGAAATATCTTCTCTGTATCCTGGATTTGATAGATGAGATAGGGGCGGAGGATAGGCGGACTGCTTGGTCGTCCTTCCTTCTCCAGATGGCGGCTGACGATTAGAAGGGAAGTCATTCGAATACATGAAAGAATCATAGGGATATCTGGGAAGTGACTCGTGAGTAGAATAAGCGGCTTATGCACAAGATCTGTCAGAGTGGAGATCTTGATGGGATTGATCAATATTGCAGTGTTGATCGATATCTGGAGGGAGCTTAGCTGGATCTTATCCCCTTAGTAGAGGCGGGTTGATCCGTGAGTCATCATTATGATTTGCCGATCCGATAGTCGAGTGAGTTTCTGGTCGAGTGGATGGTCGAGATGTCTGCTCGAGGAGTCGTCTTGATTACGAGGGACCGTCTGATCCTGTACTTCGAGTCGGTAATGATGACTCTTGGTCAAAATGTGACTCGTCTGCTCGGCTGACCGATAGACTTGTTCTTGGCTGGGCTTTTGGGCCGCTAAGCTGGTTTGGACCATAGCTCTTTTGGGCCTATGAAGATAATCTCTCGATATCTTTATCTTTAGATGGTGAATTACCATAACACCCCGAGAGGTCTATCTGCAGTAGAAACTACAGGCATAATAAGTGCAAAGTAACGATGCTACAGGGGTTTGTATGCAATTGAGCCTAGAATTTAAGACTTACTATTTTGACTTCTTAGTACTATTATCCACAACGGAATACAATTCGCCTGAATCAAGGATTATGAGGAAGCTTATGTTCCAGCATCACTAGCTCAAGCTGCTGTTACTGTGGCTCGAAAATTCTTTTATTTTCATTATGGCTGCTTCCAAAGGCAGTTCTGGAGATAACACCTTGCAGCCATGTTCTTGAGATCAATCCACACATCCAATACAACTGCTGCTCCGTCAGGAACCAAATCCTTCCACCTCTCAATCATATCGCTACAGCTTGTGCAGAATGATGGCACCATGTCCTGCGATTAGGATACACTTATTAGTAAAAACTAGAAACGAAGATGAGTCGTGAAATAGTTATTCGAGCTTAGACTACATTCTTCAGGTGTGATTGTGGCGTGTGAAACTGAAACCACTCTGCTGGAATCTGCCGAAAAATTTGCTTCATAGGCAAAAACCGCGAAACTTTTCAGGTTCCTCACTTGGAATCCAAATGCACAGCATGTTCAAAGTTGGAAAGTTTCTACAGGATTATGAGGTTCAGTAACTGATACCATGGCGTCCCACTGTGGTGAATTTCTTAAGAGAGCCTAGTCAAAACTACACCATCCCCTAATCTACAGCATGCTCATAGTTACCACATTCTCGCAACTAAATGCCTTGATTTTTCTCATATCCTATTGCATACAGTTATTCCACAAGTTGAGATAAAACAAGATACGTAGTTTCCTAAGATCACATTTGACACACAAAAGACGGAAGAAGCACTGTAGTGTAACTTTGCAGAATAGTGTAGGTAAAAATTGCGCGTAAAAAAGTATGGAGAATGGATGATGACGTTCAGTTATGTAAGGTGGAAGGCATGATTAAGTATGGTCTTGTGCTGAATCCATTCATCCCCATCCGACAAAGGGAGCCCCTTGCTAGCCTATGAGATGGAGCGAGACGACACCGCATAAACTGACCAAGAGTAAACAGAGCTAGCGTGTCCCTATCCGGCGGTGTATTTTGATGTGTTGTTGTGTATTTTGATGTGTTGCTGACGTAATGCATATCCAAGCCATCAGTTGTGATCTGAGTTTGCTGATTGTTTGGACTATAACGGTCTAGATATATTTCGCTTCCGAAGTTTACTCAAATATACAACATTTTATGTACACATACTGGTAAGAATGTTCCACCGAGACCAAAGTTTATGTAGCAACCTGATGATCCACAATCATCTCAGTTATTCATACAAATGTATGTTCCGACAATAAGAGCATCTAGAATAAGGACCACAAAAATCCTCACAGTTGGTGTAAGATAAGCGGAGCGCCATGTTGCTGCTGAACTGTGATAAAACTGAAAGGAGAGTGCTTGTATGAGGGTGACAGCTCGAAAGAAAAATGCTGCAGTATCATAGCAAGAGCAATCTTTGCTTCCATCAGCGCAAAGTTTTGCCCGACACAGATTCTTTGTCCCCAGCCAAAGGGGAAGAAAGCAAACTGATTGTTTGTTGCCTTGAGCACTCCATCTGAGAATCTTTCAGGTTTGAATTCTTCGGCATCTTCACCCCAAACATTGATGTCGTGGTGGATGAATATTGTTGGTAATATAAGATCAACGCCCCCCGGGAGTGTGTACTTCCCGAGCTTTGTTTCATTGTAGAGATGTCGATACTGAGCAGCCACTGGTGGATATAATCTTAGAGCTTCATGTAATATCATATTCACCTGTAACAACAAGTAAAATAGATAAATTCAGAAGAAGAGCGCATAGTTAGCAGATATTGTAGTCATGCAGATGAAATTTAGGACAATATGATAGTACAATGTTGCATACTGACCGTTGAGCTCACAATGTAAACTAAGGAGTCTAATCAAAAGTATGTCAATAGTTAAGGCCCTTTTTTTTTGAGTTAAATCATGAAATATGGTCTCCTCGTGTTTCTTAGATAGAAATTAATGAAACTATCTCCAGAAAAGAGGGGATACGAGTATTTGTGACAACTCACACAAACCCCGAACCCTCCAACAAAAAAAGAAAAAAGAATCTTGTACAGGTGATAATAGGTAGAAACAAAGTACATCAACAACATCACCGATAACAATGGACAATTTGACATATTCCACCTTGTTTAACATAGACATTCTTTTTAAACATCCCTGAAAAGGCTAATATATCGACCAATATAGATTATTTCTATGAAAAATTAGAATTTGGCACTTACAATCTTAAATTGGCCAATGCTTTCATAATTGGGCATCTCCCTTGCACAAATCTCTCGCACTTCTTCTCTTGCTCGGTTCTTCCAAATTGGATGCATCGACAAGAGCACCATTGTCCATGTCAGCAGCACAGAAGTAGTCTCATGGCCAGCAAAGTAAAAGAGTTTGCATTCCTCGATCACCTCATCGATCGTTAGACCAATCTTATTTGTACCATTTGTATTTGTTTGTGCTTGTCTGCTGGATTTTAGCATCAAGCCTAATAAGTCCTTGCACTCGCATTTTCCCAGTTTCATTGCTTGTTCCTTCTTCTGAATCAGTTCTCTTAGCATGATCTTGATCTCTTTGTCAACCTGATCTCTTCTTAGATTATCTTTTGTCGGCATGAACCTAAATCCATCAATAAATTTTAGGATATGTGCACAGGAGTTGCTTCTTGTTCATAAATTTCTCTAGTGGCTAACCAAGCCTTGGTATTTAATTCTTAAAAAGGTGAGTAATATATAATTAGCAACCCCATTCAAAAATGGAATGAATTGAAACTGCAATAACGAGGAACAAACTTTGGTGCTCTGGTGAAGGGGAAGGAGCATTAAGATGATATTGTTGCATAATAATAGCACAGATTGTGGTCCATTAAAGGGCGCTCTGCATGCACGGATATCGATATAAATATAAAATTATAATCCTCAACCCTCGTAATAGCTCAACGGATCTAAAGGAATGGAATTTTTTTTTTACCTAGGCGTAAATGGATGCCGATGTGCCAGCATCATTAGTTCAATCTGCTCATCTTGTAGCTCAAAAATTCTTCTAGCTTCATTGTAGCTGCTTCCAAATGCAGTTCTGGAGATAGCATCTGCAGTCATGTTCTTGAGTTCAGTATACACATCCAACTCAACTGATCCTCTGTCAGAAACCAAATCCTTCCACCTCTCGATCATATCGCTACAACTCGCGCAAAATTCTGGCACCATCTCCTGCAGTTAATTCGGATTGGGCTGCACTTCAGTCAAAAATATAACAATGCATGTTTAAAGAAAAAAGAGAGATTAGTGGATGTTTTAACCTTGAGTTTGCTCAGGTGGAAACCAGGATTAACTATGCTCCTGTGATGGACCCACTTATCCCCATCCAAAACGGAGAGTCCCCTTGTTAGCTTAACAGAGGGAGGAAGAGGCAACTGTCTAAATTCACCACATTTATTTGCTAGAACTTGCTTTATCAGCTCTGCATCTCTTATGACTATGTTTGGAGTTGTAAAAGCCCAGTAGAAGCATATGTCACCTGTGTCCACATAAAAGAGAGTGAGGGAGATAAGAGATGTTTTGGTAAAGCTAATTTTTCGATATTTAAAGCTAAAAAGGTTTGAGGAGGCCTGTAGACCCCCTATAGTTCTATTGGTGAGGAGAGACCCTTAATTGCTAATTTTTATTTTTACGTAAAAAAGTTCGCTGAGGGGATATATTCGCACCTGAGCCAATCCTACGGTGTGGGGGTCAATCCGCCACAAATAGAACTACATGGGGTCTATTCGAAATTTGGTGATACTAAGGAGGTCTATTTGCAGTTAACCTTTGGAAAGAAGTAGCCCAAAAACCTTTAGATTATCCAAAACCATCAGTATTTTGAAATAGATCACCCAAACGTAATACTTAGGAAAAAGTTCCCAAATGTAAACCTTTTGAGTTGCACTAAATGATGATATTTAGAAATTTGATGTAACATATAAAAGGTTTGGAGAGAATTGTTTTTAAAAATCAACACCTTTGGGGACTTATTTTCAAATATTTATGACTTGGGGACTAATTAAGGCAATATTTCACAAGAATAAGTATGGCTTATATTAATAAAAAAAATTCCTCAAGGACCCAAAATATGAGACGAACATGGGGACATGTGAGGTGTCCCCCTCCTACTGCATAATGAACTGTGATGGTCAGTTCATTATGCAATAGGGGGGACACCTCACCTGTCCCCCTTGTTGGTCTCATATTTTGGGTCCCTATAGCAAAACTCTATTAATAAATATCCTTACTAGTTACTACTGTAGTTTAGTTGTCAATCACAAGGAACATTAATACTAGTGCACATGTAACTCTTCTTTCCGAAATAAAGAAATTAGTTTTACATCTAACCAGCAAATAAAAGCTATTTATCAATTATGCTCTTTCCCTTCTACCAAAGCTACCTACATATTTATAACTTGCATAAGCAACAGATATTGAATGACAATAATCACATTATTAATTATCATAAGCTCCGGGAGAATCTTTAACCTATTTGTGTATCCAAGAGACTATTTATTAATTAGGAAAATTTTACAATAATTTGAATTCCTAAATTTGTGAGTCCCTCCTATATAGGGGGTGCAAACTGATCGCATACGGCTCGGATATAAAACTGATATTAGAAAAAAAAAACTCATAAGATTGAAATATGTAATTTAATATGTTAACATTAGATCTCTTGATAATTCAAATCCATTAATTGTATTTCACTTAAACATATCTTATTAGATATAGATAATATGTTATAGGTTGTCTCAAATACTCAAATCCATATTGTTTTGAGAGTTCATTTTCAGCTTGGTTTGTTTTGATCAAGAGCCTTACTTACATTAGACTTTGCACAACCAATCATATTAGAGGTTTATTCCTACTTGGACTCTTGTTGGGTTTTAGGACATGTAGATTTCTATTTCTATTATAACTCTTATTCCTTGGACAACAAGGAGTTGGGATCTTCAAGACTATATAAGAACAAATTTTTAAGACAATTAGATTCATCAATCTTCAGAGCATCAATAAGAAGAGTGAATTCTTTTGTGAAGCCTATTTGATATCCTTCTCTTTTGTTCATTTAGTTAATAGTTGTATTAGGCTTTTGGGGTATTATTTAGGATTGAGAGATTGAGAGATCCACTTTGTATTTCTCACAATTTAGTAAATTTTTCTCCTCATAGTAAATTTTTCTCCTCCTTTGCCCGTGAACGTAGGCTACAAGCCGAACCACGTATATCTTTGTGTTCGTGTGTTCTTGATATTTTTCGTGTTCTCGTGTGATTGATATCAGCTTATCCTGGGGAGTTTGTCATAACATAATAAGTAGTCATATTCCTATTCTTACAGATACGGATATACATATATGACCACAAATATTTTTTTTGCACTCCTACCCCCATGTCTCCAAATCTACGAGAGATGGAGAGAGCATACCGAAGCTTTGAATGAGTTGATAGGCAAAGGGGAGAGTACGAGGGATGATGCCATGGTGGAGATCCATGGGCTTTGACCTCGCCTCGAGGATGGCCTCCCAAATTCCTTAATATCTCCCAGTAATAAACTTGTACGCAGAGCCCACTAGGCCTCGGCTCCTCAACTTCTTCTCTGTCATCTTGGGCCCCCACCAAAACTTGTAACCTCCTCTTAAAATCAAGTAGAAGAGCAACAGTGAGGAGATCACGTTTGTAATCAAGTAGATGGAGGCTTTATACTTGTGATGAGTGGAAGGATTTTTCCCCTTATTTTTATCCTTTTTTTTGGGGGTGGGGGTGTATAAAATACCTGGGTTTTTCTATAGAATGCCCTTGGCTGCACTCTATAAGAGAGGAGAGAGATAGAGAGAGGTGAATAGTGAGAACAGAAATAAATGCAAACAGTCGCCCCCCTACTATTCACCTCTCTCTATCTCTCTCCTGTCTTATAGAATGCCCTTGGACACTCTATAGAAAAACCCAAAATACTTATCCATCCACGTGTTATGCGCTGAGGGCGTAGGCAATTAACTGTGAAATGTCATTGGAGGGTTGATTTTGAAAGTCGAATTCTCGCTAAGGTCCTTTAAAAAAATCTTAGAATTCGGCAATTAGAAATTCAAGATCTTAGCATTTTATTTTTTTAAATATTTTCTTCTGTTTATTTTAACATGGTGTGATGATTATTAAATACTAAACACATTTGATTTTTAATTGCAAAATCAATTATTAGTGGAACCATTGAATTTTTTTATTTTATTCTGCCTTTCGAAGAGACAGAATCAATTAAATCGAGCGTCGCAAAATTCCTTCTGTCCTGTCGGCTTTTAGGATCTTTTGTTACTTTTAGCAATAAATAGGAGTCTCTTTGGAATAGAAAAATGGATCCTGTTTAAAAACAATTTATTTTCTTAATTGGAATCATTTAGGATCATCTTTTATACTTTCTAATCTTTTTAAAAATTCTGTCCTACTACTAGTTTGTTATGTTTTTAATTAAGAAGAGGATGGTATACTTTAGAGGCATTATTTTTTGTCATCAATAATATTTTCCTCTTCGACTCCGCTCACGCTGCAGCGCTTTGACGTCTCGGTCGAAGATCTTCATTGAAGCACCAGGAGGGGGCATGCATAATAATAACAATAAATAAATAAATAAAAGTAAGGAATGCTTATCTGGTTACCTGCAGCAGAAGCTGAAGCCAGTTTGATTATCACCCAAAAAGAGGTGGATGGTGTTGAATAGTTAACGAGTCCATTTTGATCACGGGAGAAGGAATAAAAACATGCATTAAAAAATAAGAGACAAGTTCATAGCAGCTACAGTTTCCTCAAATCACTAACATACTCAGTTTGCGATACCGGTGACCGCAATTCAACAGATTCTTCTCACTAATTTAGGTTCCCAGTATGGGAACATATCACAGTTGGTGTAAGATAAGCGGAGCGCCATGTTGCGGTTGAACCGTGATAAAACTGAAAGGCGAGTGCGCATATGAGGGTGATAGCTCAAAGAAGAAATGCCGCAGTATCATAGCAAGAGCAATCCTTGCTTCTATCAGTGCAAAATTTTGCCCGATGCAGGTTTTTGGCCCCCATCCAAAAGGGAAGAAAGCAAACTGATGGTTTGTTGCCTTGAGCACTCCGTCTGAGAACCTTTCAGGTTTGAATTCTTCGGCATCTTCGCCCCAAACCTCGGGGTCGTGGTGGATAAATATTGTGGGTAGTATAAGATCGGTGCCCCCTGGGAGTGAGAACCCCCCGAGTTTTGTTTGGCTGTAGAGGTGTCGATACTGAGCAGGCACAGGTGGATACAATCTTAGAGCTTCATGCAATATCATATTTACCTGTAACAACAAGTCATACATTACGACATTCAGAAGGAGAGTACATAATTGTTGAATATCGTAGCCGTGCTGGGGAAATTAAGAACCACCTGATAGCAGATTACTGACTTACTGATTTTCATCAAATGACTAGGGCTAATTGCGGATAGACCCCCTCCACCATTTCCCAATTGTGGATATGCCTTACTGATGCAGAGAGACCCCATGAGCGGAATTTTTTCGAGTCTTTTTTGGCAAATAAACCTCATGAGAAACGCAAATTTTCACTCAAGGGGTCTATCAGCAATTGGGCGATAGTAATAGAAGTACAGTGGGTCTATACACAATCGGATGATGGTATAGGTGGTCTATCTATGATTAACCCAATAAACTAAGCAGTCTTAATCAATAGTACGTCAACACCTAAGACTCTCTTTTGAGAAAAACTACGAAATATAGACCCCCAACTATTTCGTAGCTCCAGAGCAGAGGGATGCCCTAACAGATGATACCAGGTAGAAGCCAAATGCATCATCAACATCATCATTGTATAACAGACTGTTTGGCATATTGCACCTTCTTTCTCCTATATTTATACTAAGTGGTCGTTCATTGTCAAATATAGAAAATACATAAGAACGGTAACTTCTCAATAGTTATAGATTCTTAATAATGATAAAAAAAATATAGCACTAGCTTGTTAGAGGAACGACACCTATAATGATCGAAATTATGGAGGTTTACTAAATCCCTTACATCGAAGACCAATCAGCAATTGTTCATGAAACAAAAATATTCACAGTAAACATACCAGAAGGATAAAATAGGAGACAGAGTATGTTATCAACAGAAGTACTTCTTTGAAAATTGCAAACAGGCACTCACAATCTTAAGTTGGCCAATGCTTTCATAACTGGGCATCTCCTTCCCACAGATCTCTCGCACTTCTTCTCTTGCTCGGCTTTGCCAAAGGGGGTACATTGATAACAGCACCATTGTCCATGTGAGCAGCACAGAAGTAGTCTCATGGCCAGCAAAGTAAAATAGCTTGCATTCCTCCATCACCTCATCGATTGTTAAACCTTTCATATCTCTGTGTGCTTGCTTGTTCGAGCTTAGCATCAAGCCTAATAAGTCTTTGTAATCACATTTTCCCTGTTTCATTGCTTGTTCCTTCTTCTGAATCAAATCTCTTAGCATAATTTTAATCTCTTTGTTGACCCAATATCTTCTTAGGTTATTTTTCGTGGGTATGAACCTATATCAATCAATAAATTTTAGAGCAAGTATAAAAGAGTTGCTTCTTTTTCATCACTTCATTTAGCGGCGAACCAAGCATTTATATATTGTATTTAATGGTGATGAGGTAATTATAGCCCGAATGCGAATAAATATCTGAATATGTATGTAATGCTCACTATCATTTTTGAGGTTAATTGTGGATAAACGCCCATAGCCCGAATGCGGATAAATCCGCTGTAGTTCTATTGTTGCAGGTAGGTCCGCTGAGTGCTTTTTTCTTTTTATTGGCTTTTTACCCTCACATAAAGAGCATTGTTTTTTATTAAACAATAGGCCTCATGAGGGTAAAAGAGTCGAAAAGATTCACTTAATGAGTCTATCCACAGCAATAGAACTACAAGAAGTCTATTCACAACTGGGCGATAGTACGGAGGAGTGTTATCCACACTTGATCCCAAAATTTATGATCGACTATTCTGACTTCTTAGTATTATTATCCACACTGCAACAGTAATTCACCTGAATCCAGGAATATGTGGAAGCTTATGTGCCAACATAACTAGTTCAAGCTGCTCTTCCTGTAGCTCAAAAATTCTTCTACCTTCATTATAGCTACTTCCAAATGCAGTTCTAGAGATAACATCTGCAGTCATATTCTTGAGTTCAATCCACACATCCAATTCAACTGATCCTCTATGAGAAACCAAATTCCTCCACCTCTCGATCATATCACTACAACTTGTGCAAAATTCTG
>BQKN01000965.1:146888-171976 GCA_022839385.1 Asparagus kiusianus
GAAAATTATTAACTGAATTTCGTGCTAAACAGCTCATATTTCCAACACAAAAGCCCCTTGAACTTTCAACTTTTGTCTAATGGAACCCTTACATGAAATTGGCAAATAGCTAAAACTTCCTCGAGAGAAAAAAAAAACCCTCAATTGCGGGAGGCGTTGTACATTGCTGGTAAATGGCAAATGACTAAATTGTGGTTTTTAGCTCTCAAGGAAATTTTAGGTGTTTCCTAGAGTTTATATGGGGTTTCGTGCGATAAAAAGAAAAGTTCAGGGGCTTATGTGCGAGACTCCCCAAAGTTTAGGGGGGCTTTGTGAAATCAATCCTTTTTATAACATACGATACTATTTTTCTCCGATTTTTTGTGATATTTTTAAACAAAGCCCCCCCGAACATAGTGATATTGTAGGATCTACCCAAAAAAAGTAAAAAAAAATAGGTGGAGGCAGAGAGCAAACCTAAGCTTTGAATCAGTCGAAAGGCGAAGGGAAGGGTACGGGGAATGATTCTGTGGTGGAGTTCCATGGGCTTGGACCTGGCATCGGTGATGGACTGACCAAACTCCTTCACGTCCCCTAACAGAAATTTGTACGGACGGCCCATTAGGCCTTGACTCCTCATCATCTTCTCCATCATTTTGGGCCTCCACCACAAACTGTAAGCCCCTCTTAGAATCAAGCAGGAGAGCAACAGCGAGGGGATCATGCTTGTAACCAAGTAGAGATCGACCATTTCTTCTCCCCCTTTTTTTTTTTTTTGCTCAAGAGCGCGTGTTAATTTGAGAGTGAGGGTTTAGCGCAAATGATGACCGAAAGGGCTCCCCTTATTTTTATTTTTATTTTTAATAAAATGATTTTTCCATGCGCGTGCCTGGCAACGTGGGGGGTTTAGGCAATTAAATATTCAATATTATTATTTGAAAGGGTGATGTCCGCCCGAGCAGGTTGCGTTATAATAAGGGGGTGTTTGTTTCAAATCCTATAATTTTAGGATATAGATTTCATCATGGGATTTAAAATTCATAGGTGTTTTGTTACGGGCTAGTATTTCTAAAATGTTGTTTGTTTCATTAATATTTTGGGATTTGGAATACTATAATTTGTAATATTTTGTTTGTTTCATTAATATTTTGGGATTTGGAATACTACAATTTGTAATATTTTGTTTGTTTCAAGCTCAAATTGTAGCATTACCAAATGCTAAAATTTTGTAATATGACGAATATGCTATCTTTGTGAGGTTACCTCCCACAAAAAGACAAATTTGGGATTTGTCAAATCCTCTCCAATTGAGAGGTAAGCACACTCATTTATGAGATTTGTCAAAATCCTCTCCAATTGAGAGGATTTGGCAAATTCTAAAAATTGGGCACTAGTTTTTACACTTTTGGGATTCAATATTCTAAAAATTTTCTTAAAACAAACATCATATATGGAATCCCAAAATACAAAAAAACAAACATCATATATGAAATCCCAAAATACAAAAAAACAAACACCGTCATCTATTGTTTGGATTTTTATGATTTGGGCCATATATTAGTTTGGACGTATGCCGCCTCAGCAATACACCAACCAACGCCTTGGAGGGACACGCCAAAAATGATTGGCAGCAGTTAGTATGTCCCTTTGCCATGACGAGTAGTGTGTCACCGACGTATTCAAGCAATCGGTTATGATCTGCGCTTGTTGATGGTTTGGGCTATGGCGATCTGGATGTGTGCCAATTCACCAACACACCAGCCCGATTCACTCAAATACATAACTCTTATAGGCATATCTGTAAGGGCCTGTTTGTTTACTTTCCTCCACTTTCCAAAACCCACTTTCCTTCACTTTTTCACTTTCCTCCACTTTTCAAAACCCACTTTTCTTCACTTTCTCCACTTTCCTCCAATAATATTGTGACAACTCATCCCACCATATCTCATTTCATACTTTTAAAAATAAACAAAACACAAGAAATAAGTCACATCAATCAACTCATCTAACTCACTTTCCCCCACTTTTCTTCATTTTCTATCATCTTTAAAAATTACTCATATCATCCAATAATATGGTGACAACTCATCACATCTCATTAAAATTTCCTTCCATCACTTTCCTCCAAAAAAATAAGGATTACAAAGGAAAAGTCACATCATCTCATCATCCAATAATATGGTGACAACTCATCTCATCTCATCTCATCTTATCTATTTTCCCCCACCTTTAAGAATGAACCAAACACAAGAAAAAAATCAAAACAAGGAAAGTGGAGGAAAACATCAAAAATTACTCACATCAACCAATAATATAGTGACAGCTCATACTTTCCCCCACTTTCTTTTATAGCTTTGACGAACCAAACCTCTGAAAGTGGAGGAAAACATCAAAAATTATTTTCTTTTCCCCCACTTTCCCCCACTTTCTGCATTTTTTTGCGAAACAAACAGGCCCTAAGAGTGTCCCACCAAGGCACGGAGTTGACTTAACAATCTGAGAACTCGGATTCATCTCAATTTGATACAAGAACCACAGTTAAAACAAGTTCTTCACACACAAAAACATTGAGAATGTCAAACGAAAATCAACCCCTCACAATTGGTGTATAAGAGAAGTGGAGCACCATACGTGCTGCGGTTGCAGTGTAATAAAACTGAGAGGAGAGTGCACATAGGAGGGTGAAAGTTCAAAGAAGAAATGCTGAGGTATCATCAGTTCTTTCATAACTAATTTTTTGAAATGTAGAAATAGTTACTCACAGTCTTAAGTTGGCCAATTCTTTCAAAATTGGGCATTTCCCTCCCACAAATCTCCTGCATGCACTTCTTCTCTTGCTCGGGTTTGCCGAGTTGGGTGCATTGACAAGAGCACTACTGTCCAAGCGAGCAGCACAGAAGCAGTCTGATGGCCAGCAAAATAAAATAGTTTGCCTTCCTCAATCACCTCATCCATTGCTAGGCGTTTCACGTTTCTTTGTGCTTGTTTGGTCGAGCTTAGCATCAAGCCTAATAAGCCCTTGCAATTGCATTTCCCCGGTTTCATCGCTTGTTCATTCTTCTGAATCAAATCTTTGTGCATAATTTTGATCTCTTTGTTCACCTGATATCTTCTCAGGTTATTTTTCGTTGGTATGAACCTAAGTCTCGCAATTAGTACGTCTTAAGGGTTTGGAAACAAAAGTTGATACACAAGTTGCTTTTTGTTCATAAATTTCACTAGTAACTAACCAAGCATTGATGTCTTGTGCTTAATGGGTGTGAGATAATTTACCTGAATCCTGGGAAATGTGGAAGCTTATGTACCAGCTTCACGAGTTCAAGCTGCTGCGCCTGTAGCTCAAAAATTCGTTTATCTCAAATTCAATGAAGCCACTAGGCGAAACCATATTCGTCCACCTCTCGATCGTATGACTGCAGCTTGTGCAAAATGATGGCACCATCTCCTGAAGTTAGGATGCGATTATTAGTACAAAGGTTAATTGCATTTGGAAACTTCTGATGTCCAGAACAAGTTATCTCCCTTTTATTTGTATGCATGTGTACCATATGGGTTTTTTCTTCAACACCTAGGAGAGAATACATTACAAGTTCTCTCCGAAACAAACTGAAATGTCAGTAGATCCATCTGCAATACATTAATTAATGTTATATGACACCCATGTCACATGTATATATAGCGAAGAGGTAACTCTTTTGGACAACATAATACAGGGGTGTAAATGCAATTAACCTATGATAAACCCCAATTTTATCTTATACTGTGTTACATTGATCTAAGCTTACCGATACTTGAATTATGAAATACCTAAAGTCTTCCAAAAAAAACATATGTGCGCATATAACTTGAACTCAATCAAGTCTAAACAAGTCAAGCTATATACCATAACTTAATTAAACAATAATGCAATAGGCTTGGGCTTTGTTTGTCAAATTATATGAACTAGCTAGCTTGAAATGATATTACAAAGTTGACCGTGGTGTTATGCATCAAGTTTATCAATAAAATACAATGGCAACCCACAAAAATATTTACTTCATGGGTCCTAAAAAACTTAATTACTACATTACACGCACGCACGTGTTTGATTATGTGCTCCATAATCCCAAACACTCGTTCACAAAACTGATTGGATCCAGTATTTTCATTCGTCGAGAACAAACATGCATACACCATCAAACAATCAGATATCTATAGTATTCACAACCACCACCATCAAGACATTGGTTTCTCCAATCATGAGTGTTTTAAAGCAAGTTCTTTAAACATTGATAGTTAGAAATAAATCCAGCGAAAACTTTAGATTTCGCCAAGTCATCATTATTTTAAAGATTTTTAAGGTGACAGTCCCTTAAATCTGTTGGCGTCTGTGGTTAAAACTGGAATAATACAGATATATAACAGCAAAAATCTGAACAAAAAACTAAAGGGCAGTAATTTAGAATTTTCAACTCAGTTGTTGTGCGTTTGTAAAACGCTGTGCTTAAAGCATTATTTGGCCTACTCCGGTGCAAGGATCCCAATGCCAAATTGCTTCCAGGAACAGCAGTCCAGTACTCTGGTGTGCACCGACCCAGTACTGTCAAGATCTCCTCGATCTATAAGGCAAAGATCTCCTCGATCTATTAGGCAAAAGATCTCCTCGATCTATCAGGCAAAAGATCTTCTCGATCCATCAGTCAAAATTCCTATAAGCACCAGCTATTTTACAATCTATATCTCTTTATATATTGATTGTTGTTTTTGGAATGAATTTTCCTTAAGAATTTGAGGTCTATTTATAGTGTTTGGGAAAATACTATGCACTAATAAAATAATATATTTTACTATGCATGTGGGACCCACACCCAAAAAATTTCTCTGAGTTTTGGCACCGCCGAAGAAAAAATAAATCACACATGTTTTTACTATTCATTTGAAAAGGGACTTTTCCTCTTTTTCAAACACGTTTATACAGGTTTTTCAAACTTGCTTTTGTTTTTCAAAAGAGGCTGCCACTTTTTATTTTTCAAAGATGGCTGTGATGGAGTCATATTGTTGTTTTAATAAAAAATATATCCAACAAAATCTTCAATAAATTGCTTATTAGTCCCTCATATCCTATCGGGTCTTCCAAAATGGTCGCTCTGGTTAACTCCTTTTAGATTTGAGGGGAATATTCCCCTTAACTTTAACGGTTTGAGAGAGAGTTTTTGCTTCACGTCTCTTTTTAGGGCTTGTTTGGATTAAGGGGAATAAGGGAGAAGGGTAGTTAGGGGAACCATTCACTTTGTTTGGGAACATTTAGGAGGTGAAGTTATTCACCCTAGTTTCCCTTGGTTCACCCCTTAGACTATCTCCAATGGTGTCCTATTTAATTGTCATTCCTAACATGCCACATAATATTCTCTCTCTTCCACATAATCAAATAAACCCCACAAACATTCACCATTTCCAATGGTGTCTTATTCATATCTAATTTGGACCCCACTATCACTTCTAAATATTCCAAATCACCAACATATCTACCCCACCATATATATATATATATATATATATATATATATATTATCATTTTATATATGATTTCTTTATTATTCAATACAAATTAAAGCATACAATTGAACTCTAATGCAAAATGCATTACTACATTTGGTTAGATCCAAATTTTTGCCATATGTGATTAATAAGGTCATTCTTCAATTGGAGATGCCCATCTTTATCATGAAGTTCGGCTCTAGTGCGAACATGTGCTGCAAATGTATAATTGAGGGTAGTTGGGTAATTTGAGTAATAAATGAAAATTTTAAACAAAATATTTAACTTTATTAAAAATAAAGAAATAATATTTTTTATTTTTAAAAAATAAATAAGAAAAGTGGATATTTATTTGTAGATAATTTTTTATTATGAAAAATGATAATTTTTATGAAAAAATATATTTACAAATAAACTCTATATCTATAAATTACTAAAAAGAGGAAGAAAGAAAAAAAAGAAAAAAAAAAGATGAAAGCTTTTTTCAAACACCGCGCGGATTTCCAGAAAAAGCATGGGCCAATGTTGAATTTGAGACCGTCTCATTTATTTGAGACAATGGAGTCTCTCTCCATCCTTGGTGGCAAATAAGACAACAAATAGGACACTAGTGGGTGTCTCTTTCCAATTAATAAGACTCCATTGCTGATAGTCTTAGTAGTGTAAAATTTGTTACCCTTCAAATTGGGGTGTAACCAAGGGGAAGGGAACTCCCTTCCCTTCCCTTCCCTTCTCTCACCTAGTTTCCCTTAACTTTCCATAACCCCATTGAAATCCAAACACACTCTTAAGTTTTCCAACATATTTGGTAGCGGGTTATCCACCAATACCCGGATCCAGAACATCCAAACCGCCCAAACCCATTTGTGGGCGTCTCAACGGTCATACCCTCTCTAAAATGTATATAGCCTTAAAAAACGACGGGTATATGCATGGTAATAGGAAGTGTTGGGCTGAGAAGTTAACCCCAACCATGGGTTGAAAGTTTAACTGTACTAACACAAGTACCAATTTGTAAGAATCTTGGGATTTGAAGGACTAATGAACAGTTTTAATGATTTGAGGGATTAATTCAGAATTATTGATGATTTGAGGGGTTAATATCTAAAATATCCCTCTAATCAAAATACGCGCGCGAGCGGGAGAGAGAGTACCGAAACTCTGAATCAGTTGAGAGGCAATGGGCAGAGCTTGGGGAATGGGGAGCGATCCCATTGTGTAGATCCATGGGCTTGGACCTTGCCTTGGTCATGGTCATCCCAAACTCCTTCGAATCTCCGAACAGATCGAAACTTGTAGTGACGGCCCATTAGGCCTTGATTCCTCAACTAACTTCTCTATCATCTTGGGCCTCCGCCAAAACTTGTACGCTCCTCTCGCAATCAAGTGAAAGAGCAGGTGCCTCTACCTTAGTTCTTCTTTCCTTCTTACCAAAAATTATAGTTTTAATATAGAGTGGTCATGGGCACTCAAGAGGAGAGAGATAGAGAGATATAAATAGCTCATGGACTCCTTTGATTTGTATTAATTTATGTGCATAATTCATTTCTCCCTATATCTTTCCTCTCTTATAGAGTGCTCATGGGCACTCTATAGAAAAGCCGTATATATAATTAGCATCAGTGTACTAACCTATGCATTAATGCAATCTCTTATCACAACTATGTTAATAAAAATATAGTGATTAAATACAACAAGGATATATGCATCAGGCCGCATTCATTATACGTAAAAATTGGGACTTACTTTATATTTGATGGGCCTACTTTAAATTATGAAGTTCTGAAGGACTTAGGGCCCGTTTGGTTAGAAATTCTTTCCCTTAAAAGCCGGCAAAAGTGTCACTTCTTTGGCAGGCTTTCAAGCAAAATTGCCTCTTTTGGAGGCGATTTTGGAGGTGATTTTGCTTGAAAGCCTGTCAAAAGGTGACACTTTTAATACTTTTGGCAGGCTTTCAAGAGATTCTTTCCCTAAAAAACAAGGAACCAAACCGCTCTCCATTAAGATGAAAATAATGCTCTAAGCACTTCTAGTAAAACCTGAGAATCAAAAGGTAAAAGCCAAAAGCGAAGCATCCCGAAAAATATAAAGCAAACAAAAGTTAGGTCATCAAAACCCCTTTTTTCTTTCCTCCATCTCGCCTAATAATTAAATTCCCATTCCCCATTCTCTTCTCTCCCCTGATCACGGAACCCCTCTTCCCTCGAGTCCCGTCACCGCCCCAACCTCAAAACCCTAAATGTGCGCCTGCGTTAGCTTCACCGTCCACCTCGACCGGTGCTATCGCCGCTCCTTCGAGTCCGCCGGCCTGCGCCACTCCTCGATCGAACTCGCCGACGGCGCCGTCGTCCGATGCTGGGTCCCGCGGTCGCCGGACCCCGCGGTCCCCTCCCTCCTCCTCCTCCACGGCTTTGGCGCCAACGCCACGTGGCAGTGGGCCCCGTACCTGGGGCCGCTGATGAGATCGGGGTTCAACGTCTACGTCCCTGATCTCCTCTTCTTTGGTGGTTCCTTCTCGCCTCAGCCTGATCGTTCCGAATCTTTCCAGGTCCGAAATTTTCAGTTTTTTAACGAATTTTTATAATTTTTAACAAGTATTTTTGCAGACGAACGTCAATTTTGTCGTTTTAGTTAAGTATACTAACTAATAATATAGTTTAAAGAGTCAAAATAATCTAATTTCTAGCTTAAGTTCATAAAATCCCCTAACTTTGGAGTGATTTGCACAAAACCCACCTGACGTTTAAGAATTTGAGAGATCCCATGAGCTTGGAGTTTGGAGAACACGATGAATCCTCGATAATTCAATCTAAATGCGGAGCAAATTCCTTTGTAGGCTTTTCCGGAAAAGAGACGACAGTATGGGGAAAAATGATGGCATCTTATTGATGGGAATGTTTCCGTTTGCGAAACTTTTTGAAGGTTCATAGTGATGGACTTTTCTGATGCTTTCCAAAATTTAAGGAAGTTATCTCTGCTCTCTAAAGTTCATGCTGGCTCTGTGCAAATCATTGCGGAGGACTTTCTTTCCTCTGAAATTTACCCTAATTTCTGTTAGTGGCTCCGCAAAACAGTATTTGAGGGTGTATTATGAAAATGCCAATTCCAAAATGTACTCTGATTGCGAATTAATTTGGGATAATGGCAAATGACAAATCTTTAAATAATCCCAAATCATTCACAGGCAGCAACCATTATGGCGGCAATGGAGTCGATTCAGGTGACCCACTTCGTTGGAGTAGTTGGGGTTAGTTATGGGGGATTCGTGGCATATAGGATAGCGGTGATGTACCCTGAGGCAGTGGACCGCGTGGTGCTAATTAGCGCTGGGGTCTGCATTGAGGAGCGAGATCTACAGTCTGGAATGTTTGTGGTTTCTGATCTGGTGGAGGCATCTAGTCTGCTGCTCCCGCAGACACCGGATAAACTGCGACAGCTCGTGAGGCTGACCCATGAGAGGCCATTATGTGGTGTGCCATCATGCATTCTTACGGATTATATACGTGTGAGTACTTAGTTAAACTGTTCCTGCTTATTAATTGTGCATCTGGTCATTTATGTTTTGAATTGATTAACATAGCACTTATTTTCATTCCATGTTCCTGATGGGCATGAAAATATGAATGATTGATCTCATGATTTGGACTCCATACTTGGCCCATGGCTTGTAGTTAATGCATGGACTAGCTTCTTAGTGTGATGATAGTGTCCCGTTGTCTTTTATGCATGAAATTTTTTCCATGCGATATAATTTGACACTTGGACATGGTTTGCAGTAATGTACTGATATTTTCCTTCTCATAGGTCCCCTTCTTTATGGATGGCTTTCTACATGTAACGGTTAACTTGCAGTTACGGGAGATAACCCTCAATAGAAAGTGGAAGAATATGATTAATATAGCTGACCCCAAATTGATAATGAATTTGTTGTTGTGTTGTTGTTGTTGTATGGGTTTTTACCTATCATATAAAAAGAAGATAAAATTAACTCTAAATTTGGTGGAGAAAGGAGGCTAGAATAGAGGTGTACATGCCTCATTTTTTGGCATCTCGACTCAAGTTAGTACTTATCAACTTGAAAACTACTCTTGTTCGAGTATATTAACTGTTATTTAAATGTATTTTTGAGTTCACAATTTATATTTATACTATATATTAAAGTAAACCGCTTGATTGCCACTTGATAAATTCTTAGATAGTTCACTTTTGAACTTCTAGATATTAAATTATTATCTACTAGATTTTTCATGTGTGTTGCATGATCTTAGTGTTACAACATTGTTGTAATAATTATATTGCAATATTATGATTTTGATTGTTGTATATTGATTTTCTTAAAAATTATATTATACATTAGAAATATTGTTAAAATAATATATACAAAACTTATTACTTGGAACTTAATGAGAGGAGAGAGAAGAAGAGCATATGTTTAATGTTTTGGAAAAATCAATTAATATTTAATATAGAGAAATTCAAACTCGATAGTCAATTTTTTATGATTGACTTTTTATATTACTATTATTGTCATATTGTTTATTTATTTATTTCAGTTGGTAACAAAATAAAATTGGAACTCTAAGAAGTTGCCAAGTGGCAACCAAAGGGTTTGTTTTAGTAGATAGAATGATTTATTGATTTTAACCTACTTCTTCTTCTCTCTCCCTCTTATTGATTGCAATGAGTTCCAAATAGGTAAGGTTTTTAAATTATCATTCTAATAGTATTTCTAAATTGTAGTATAACTTTTAGAGTGGAAGCAATATACAAGTTATAACTATGAAAATCATTATGTGGTAAACTTTTTAACATTATTTTTACGAGTCATAATACTAAGTTTGGGTAAAACTAATAGTTATATATATCAAAACCCCTCCTGTTCATGTTCTATATGGGATTATTCACTTCTTTTTTTGTGGTTCTTTTTTTTTTTTTGGGGGGGGGGTATATGCGTGTCTCTATTAGGTGATGGGCATCATTATACTAATGCTTCACCAAGTAATGTGGGTCTTAGAGGAACCTGATGGATTTTGGACATAGCTCTTGCGAATTTAAGAAGTGATCCCCATTGATACAAGAGGTGGTCATTGTTACATCCTCGTACGGTACTGCACTTTGACACAAGATATGTGTGATGAAACACTTTGTCTTGGCCCTCTTGGGCAATCTTCTATCATGTCTGGAGCAAGGTTTTAAATATCGGCCGATAATTCGATATTATCATCAAATTATCAATTTTGCGAGCTTTCCGATAGGATAAGTTAGAATTTAAATCGATTATCATTTTTTGGGGTTTATCGGCGATAATGCAGCGATAAAGATGTTTATTGGCCGATATTAGTAGCTCTTAAAATCGAAATTATAGGGCCACATTATTGGGTTGTGATTTTGGATAATGAGCAGTTTTTTAGTGATTTTGAAACCCGACCCTACCATTCTTTACAATAAAACTTAAACTCGATTCTGTAGCCTCATTTGTGCGTCTGTTCCCACTGCCCTAATCCTCTTATCTCCGTTCCTCTTTAGACTCCGTCGACCTTGACGCTTGCCTCCATCAACTTCGATGCTCGTCTCCGCTCTTTTTCGGACTCCACTGACCTCAACGCTATCGACTTCGACTATTCGACGCTGCTCTCATCGACGTCAACTTCATCGACTTGATGACTTCGACCGATGATGTGCTCTCTCCATCAACGCCATCATCAACTGATCGACTTGATGATGTTGACCGACGTGAGCTCCCATCGATGCTGAGCTTTCTCCGTCGATGCCATCATCAACTGTGACTTCGACAGTTCGAGTTGGACTCTCCATTGACACCACGCCCTCAACACAACTTCTGAAGTTGTAGCAATAAATAATATTCACTATTTAGTTGGTTTTTTTCTCTAGTTATTTAGTGAAGGTTGAGAGAATGAAAGAGGGGAGTATGGTTAGATTACAATTTGGGGTATCATATTATATATATACATCGTACGGTATATCATTCGATAAATACTACTTATCTCCGATATATCTCCGATTTTCGCTATCCAATAAGGATTTTGGTCGTTCGATAAATCGCTGATAACCGATATTTAAAACTTTGGTCTTGAATAAGAATCTCTTAATAGGTCATTAATCCTAAATATTTACTGCCCTAGCATATTTAAGTAGGAAAATTTCCTCCACTCCTCTTATGGCAATGCTAGCTATAATTATTGAGTCAATAGGAAGTATTAAATATCAAAACCCTCATTCTACACATCCCTTGTAAATCTATTCGCTTAATTGCGTTTTTTATTTGCAACTCTAGATTGCCTATATGTTAAACTTGTTACAGGTTGTTACTTGTACGGAGAATTTTGGAATTATCAGGAGTGGATAGTCTACAGAACACTTTGTATTTTTGGGATAGGAGAAATCATATTATATATCATGCATATTTTTAAAGGGGAAATATTTAAGCGTTGACAAGGGTGAATATGCATGTTGTGTCCTAAAGAGATGTACATGCCAAAATCAGGATGGAGAAGTATACTACAGAATATGTTGTGAGATCTACATTGCATGCAAATAGGCAATGTATAATATAAGTTGGCCTTCACACTAAAAAAATCTAGAAAAAGTTAGGGCCATTACTGTCATGATATCCTAACCCTGTTCCAACTTTATAAGTAGCCTTTACTTTGGTTAATTAGTCCAATTGAATTGCTAGATAAAGCTAGAGTTACTGCCGGTTGGCTTCAGCTGATTGATTCTGCTCAAAACAACATGAGAAACCATCGAATATTTTCAAAGATTTTTTTTGAAAAGACCATTTTTGAAAAATAATTAGCAAAATCGACCCTTCTACGAAATAATTAGCAAAATTAATCTCTTTTTGGCCACGTCATCAACGCTTGTCAGAATGAGGATGATTTTACAAAATATCCTCTTTAAAATATGCGAGACTAATAGTGTAGTCCCGTGTAATATGCATTTGCTAATTATGACTTAAATTAAGTCCATAATACATTGGACTACCAATCCCGTGTATTCTGATGTCCTAAATGATCGACAGTGCCATCCGACACATCAACTCGTTAAGCACCAATCACCCTTCCTCCCCTCCTTCCTCAGGTGAATCAACAACGTGATTGTCCCGCCCAGCGATCTGCGTAGATGAATGCGGGAAGGGCAGGATCGTAATTATTGCCTGCGGAGTCGAAGTGCGAGACGCAGTTGGAGATTACTAGGTTGATGTCGGGGGTGTGGGCGGGTAGGCAGTCGAAGAAGCCATGGTCGAGGTGGTTAAGGGTGGTGACGACGAAGTTGTGCTTAGTGAGGTGGGTGACGATGAGCTGGACGAACCAGGATGAGTCGTTGGTGACGCAGTGGATGATGGCAATGAGGATCGTGATGAGGGTCTGGGGGAGCGAGGCCCACTGCTGGGTGAAGACGCGGAGGTTGCCGACGGGGCTAAGGAAGTGGGATATTTTGTGGCGGGAGTAGAACTCGTCGGCGGTGAGTTTGCCGAACAGGTTGTGGAAGTAGTTTAATCTCTTTATTAGCGTTAGCTAATTACACAGGACTACTAATCTCGTGTATGTTAAAGAGGATACTTTGCAAAGTCGACTCTTTTTGACCAGTGTTGATGAAATGGCCAAAAAGAGGTCGATTTGACTAATAATTTAGCAAAAATGTCATTTTTGCTAATTATTTTCCAAAATCCGGTCTCTTTCAAAAAATTCTTTGTTTTCAAATGATGAGGTTGGCTATCATATTAATACTTTCGGAAACTTGTATAGGGATGTAAATAACAAGTTCAAGTGCGTCGAGATTATACCAATGTTACCTAATTTTAGTGCATGAAGTGACTAAGTGCTAAAGATATGTTATTAACAAGAAAATAATAAAAGTGTTCTAAGCAAATTATCATTTTAAGCGTGACCCTTTATGTTGCATTGCAAGACGAAAGAGAGCTGCACAGTGTACCATTATCATCACAATGACCACAACTTTTTACCTATCAACATTGATTGGCTATGGAGTACAGATCCAAGTTAAAAATAATAATGATGTGCATCGAAAGCGGGAGAACTTAAAGAAAGAAAAAAGAGAGGATTTAGACTTACAGGCTGCACACGCAAGGGCTTGGCAGCCACAAAAGAAAAACTTCGCTATAAGGGGTTCACACCCAACGAAAGAATAGGCTTCACCCTTAAGCGGTTGACACACAACTAAAGAATAGACTTTCACACCTAAGGGCTTCATACCTATCCAAGACTTTCAGTCTGCTTGTTGGAAACTACATACATGAGGAAAAAATCACCATATATGAATTCTTTGAAACCATAAAGCAATTGCTTGTAAATTAATTATTTAGAGCTGGTCATTTGGAGAATCTTTATGCGGACATTGAAGAAAATTTCAAAATTTGTGATCTTTAGGATAAACAGTTGTTGAGTAAGATCATATGATATTTGCTATGTAAGAATGTCATGGGAAAAAATTGGGATCAGATCCGTCCTGAAGCACTCATCTCTCTGCTCTATTATATTGTTCTGTCACTTTTTGCAGAAAACTATAAGTACTCAGGAGTCGAACCCAAGTTATCATTTTGCCATAATTTAGAAATTGAAATGTTGTTGTTGACTAGTGAAATGTGATTAACTGTATGGTTAATCATCATAGTTAGGACCATGACATCGGCCATATTATGCAACGAAGGATGAGTATCCAACATCAACAGCCAAAAGGTTTCACTTTCTCATACTTTTAGAAATAAAAATACTTTTACGTTATAGCATGTGAAATGTGATTGTTGTCCGGTTAATCATTACACTTAGGACCATGACATTATTTATAGTTATTTTCATGGTTTGTTTTGTATCGTATGACAGGTCATGTGTACTGATTATGTGCAAGAGAAAACTGAATTGATCAACACATTGATCAAAGATAGGAAACTTTCAGAGCTTCCTAAGATTTCTCAGGTGATCCTACAACCTTTTAACTACTCTTATATGAAATCTGGGGTTTACTCAAACCTGCTTCGCACCAACCTGATGGGCTGATGGTGAGATATGCAATACACAAGAAAGCAATTTGTAAAATGCATGAGGCCCTTGTATTGTTGCGTACTTCACCATGATTTCATTCTCATACGGCAGAGTAGAGCGTCATTGTTTCTTGGGCCAAGCTTTTGAATGTTGCTCTCTCTTCATGCAGCCAACCTTGATAATCTGGGGAGAACATGATCAAGTGTTTTCTTTGGAACTCGGTTACAGATTGAGGAGGTACATTGTAGAAATGGAAGTATAAGTAGTTCTTTAGGATGTCATTTCTTAACACTGTATTTTGCAGGCATTTGGAGGAGAATTCCCAGTTTGTGATCATTAAGAAAGCAGGGCATGCTGTCAATCTTGAGAAACCCAAAGAGCTATGCAAGCATTTGAAATCATTTCTTTCTGATTATTCTTCCAAAGGTCACAAAAAACACAAGGTAGATGACTTTTCCTTATAGATTGTTTTTTTTTTTTTTTTACGCAACGGGGGGGGGGGGGGGGTTATTATGCCGTATACAGTTGAGACTGTGGCTCTTGTCCTCCTTTCCTTTGAACAATTAGCTAAACCAAATGCATGAGTCTACATATTTATTTTATATGAATTTAGTGTTCCTTAAGCCAACTTACAGATGATTTTCGAAGGTGAAAGTGGAGATATACAGTTTTTCTCTGTATCTTTTACATGATTGACCCTCTTTTTCTTTTTTCTTCATGCTACTGAAAATTGGACATTTTACTGTTATTTCATCGTAATGGTGTCTGTTTTCCAGGGAATAAAGTGGCGACTTTTGAGTAGGATTTCTGGCCTCAGTCTAAAGAGATTTGCTTCTAACAGACCGCTGCTATCAGGTGAAGAGGCATGAAAGATTATTCGAACCCATTAAATTGTGTATAATTGAGTTGCATATTGTTGATTATTGATGTTGCTGAAGATCTGGAACACTAGGGCAAAAGCCCATGGTATATTTCCACATCAAAAAAACAGATGGAAGTCAGGGTCTGTATCTAATGAGAAAGAGTTCATCCTGTTCAAAGGATCTTTTTGTTATTTGACTTCAACCGAATCAGAATATAAACAAACTGTGTCATTTTGCATCACCTCTATACTTGTGTTAGTAGCCTAAAGTCTTCATTCGGTCCCCTTGCTCTTATGTCATAGCATTGATTTCCATTTTATTACTGTTAATTGAATTATGTATTCTTTTTTTAACGCCTCTAAATACTACTATTAAACTTATGGCGATGTATTTGAAGCTTCAGCGTGCTGAGATGAAATTCATCTTCTGTACTTGAGTTTTTGATCTATAGAGTTGTCAGATAGTGAATTTTGTTGGAGGTACGAACAAAATACAAGCCGCTGAGTGACTTTTTAGGGATGCGGCATCCTACGTTTCTTTATTTTTAAATATTAGGATCTTCCGCCACTTAAAAAAAGTAAATAAAAATAAAAGTAAAAACATGTATAAACAAAAACAATGTAGAAAACCTCACATGAAAGTAGCTACTCCAGAACCTGCCACCGTATACCGCGACCAGGAATTGCGGGAGGCAGTGTGGTGTTGCTCTTGCACATCTTGCAACAACAATTGAAGTCCCGGTGGACTTCACAATAACGATAATAACAGTGATAATAATAACAAATTACTCCCATTGAAAGGAGGAATTGACTGAAGTTCAAGAAAAATAGACCATCCGTTTTCGAGACATAATACTATTAGGCCTGCGATACGGGTAACCCACCGCGGGTGATCCGGACGGTTGGAAGTTCCAATATGGTTTCACAGTCTTGAATTTAATTTCGGACCGAGTTATTTAAAACAAAAAAAAAAGGCTGCAATATGGATAGAATGAGTCTTGGGTAATATCAGGTTTGCTTACTCGTCATGCACCAGTGGGAATATAAAGTTTAAAAGATCTGCAAACAAGATTGGAACTAGCATCACAAATAAAATAAAACAAAGTAAAATAAACCGATGTCGCAAATAAAATAAACATAAATAGGCGCAGCAACCTTGTATTGTTTTTAATGATTAAACTTATTTGTTACAAAATTTAGATGCACACATGACAACTGAAAAATCTAAATAGATGCATAGTTGCATACATTTATCAGTAGGAAACAATAGTTCACTATGACTAAAGGGCTACTTTACTTTATTTCATGCATAAGATATGTGATGTATTTGCCAACTGATAATCACATGTTTTCAATATTAACTACTACTTTCACTATGTGCTCATAAACCAAGTAAATAGGAGATCACAAGTAAACCAGTGTAAATTGTTCCGCCCTAAAACCACGTAAAATATAAATGGTCAAAGTGGTCCAGCATTCAAAACAAATTATGAGTATGCTACTCGCTTCATTAGTTGTAGCTTGTTGAAAGTAGAAAAATGCTATAGGGAGGACTCCAAAATAGGTGTCGTCTCTCTGTCCAGTGATGCACTGTTCGTGAACAGTGCATCACTGGACTGAGAGACGACACCTCACATGTCCCACTCAGAGTCTCCTATTTTGGGGTTCCTATAGCAGCACTCTTAAAAGTAATGGCTGATATAGTGATATTGAATTCAATGGAGGTACAAACAAAATAGAAGAAGTTGTATCCTTTATTTATTTATTTATTTTTGCCACTTGTGCCTTCAAACTGGTTTTCTTTCTTTAATTCATCGTCAAAACCATAAAAAACTCGTTAATTCAGCTCTATGATATTGGTTTCACATCATGTCTGAGTTCCCATCAGGCTGAATCATTTTCTTTATGGGCTGTTTGGTTATTTTCTAAAAAAACAAAAAATAGAAATGAAAACCAAGAAATCTCAAAAAGTACAATTTCACACATTTCCATCCCTAAAACTCACCCACAACATCTAATAAAATATTATTTTTATCTAACAACTCATCCACCATATCTAATAAAATATTATTTTCATCCAATAACTCATCCATCACATCCACCACATGTAATAAAATATTATTTTCATCCACAACATCACTCAACTCATCTCATCTCATATTTAAAAATCACTCACATCATCCAATAAGATTGTGACAACTCATCTCATCTCATTAACATTTCATTTCTTTGTTTTCCTCTTAAAAAGCTAGGAAAATAATTTCCTTAAGTGTAGGTCACATCATCCAATAATATAATGACAACTCATCTCATCTCGTCTATTTTCTTATTTTTAAGAAATAACCAAACAAAAGAAAACAACCTATTACAAGAAATAGGTTTCTTATAATTCATTTTCTTATTTTTTCCGCCAACCAAACAACATCAAAACAAGTTTTCTTAAAAAATCACTCACATCATTCTATAATAAAGTGACAACTCATCTCATCTCATTTCCATTTCTTTGATTTCCTTCTTTTTTTAGCCAACCAAACAATTCCTAAACCTATTTTTCTTAGAAATTATTAAGGCAGGAGGAAGCCGCAAATTGAAGGGATGCAAATTTCAATTGTATAAATCAAACACTTAAATTGTTCGGTATTTCTTAGAGCTATATAAATTCATAAATATGAATTTTTATGCTCTTAACAAAATATGCCTATTTAATTCTCTAATAGTTAGATTAAAGCGCAAAATTAGGAGAAACAAACAAATTGAGAGACGCACTTGAAATTATAATGGCTTGGGATGTGAATTTAAAATTACCTACAGTTTGGTTGGTATACCCCCCCCCCCCCCCCCCCCCGGGCCGGCCCGGAAAAAAAAACTTTACAAAGTGAAAAAATATCAAATTATCTTTTGCACAAATTTACTCAAAAAAAAAAATCCTCAACTTTTTCCTAGAAAAAATTCCCCACCTAAAATATGGGACAAACAAGGGGGACATATAAGATGTCCTCATCTTATTATATAATAAGCTGATCATCATTATTATGCAATAGAAGATAGACATCTTAACTGTCCCCGTATTAGTCTCATATTTTGGATCCATATAGCAAAACTCTTTTCCTAGATATAAAACTGAAGTTTGCTATAACTAACTTTGGTTGACGCGAAAGTCGCCATTGTCAATTTGTCTACGACACCTCTCCTCCTCCCTCCGCCAACAAAATAGGAAACTCATCAGAGCCCCCCATTTATTTCTCCTCTCAAAAAACCGCCCCCAAATTTATCCTCTCGGTTCCCCCCGCTCATCAATCAATGGAGGGGGTTGGCCACTCCAAAACCCTAACCCCTCCATCACCAATCGCCTACGTCGCCCTCCTCTCCTCCCTCCTCCTCCCCTTCAAATCCTCCTCCTCCGCCGCAGCCGCAGCCGCCGCCCTCCTCCGCCGCTTCCTCCTCTTCTCCCTCCGACTCCTCGTCTCCCTCTTCCTCCTCCTCTACTCCAGCCACTGGGCCCCACAAACCCCCTCCTCCTCCCTGGGACCCGCCCCCTCCCCCGCCGAGCGCGCCCTATCTCACGTGCTCTCCGTCGTCTCCCGCGTCCCCGTCTCCTCCCGCAAGTACGAGCTCGTCCGGTCCCTCGCCGACCGCCTCCTCGACGACAACTTCGACTCCTCCGTCGACGTCAACACCAAAGCCCTCTCCTCGGCGTTTTCTCAAACGATTCGTGGGCTCGAGGTCGCGGTTCGGACGCCGGCCCAGAGGGGCGCCATTGAGATGGCGGTGTCGGCGGTGAGGAGGTGGGGGGATCCGGGCGGTGAGTTTGGCGCCGGCGACGGCGGAAGCGGGAAGGTTGAGGCGGAGAAGATGGCGGCGGAGGCTGTTTGGTTGGCGGGAAGGATGGCGGAGTTCGGGGCGGCGGAGGAGGCGGTGAGAAGGTGGGGGGAGGCCAATGATCTCGCCGGAGCAGCCATCACGGCGGAGCCCAGGATCCAGGTCGCCTTCGTTAGAGTCTCGGGTGAGGGATATTTTGTTTATTTTTTTATTTTGAATAGCACCCTGTGTTTCGTCAATTTACAGAGAAAAAACAGTTGAATTTTATTGTGCGCAAGCTTTCATCGCCTTCGTTAGAGGAACTTAAGTGAGAAAAACCTAGATTTTTTTTTTGTTAATTCGGAAAAAACGGAGGACCATCGAGAAATGTTGTGCGGTATACAACAACTGCAGATACGTCGTAGATTAGCGTGCCGCCGAAAACTGGTTGCCGTTGTTCATCTTTGATGATGGCGGTAATCCTTAGGGGGTTTGTGCTTACGTGTCAGCCTTACAGTGGGGCTTTGGCAAACGCTGGGCGCTGTATGTAGGATTATAGCGGATCCTTTTGCGTAGTTTGCACGGAGAAGGAGACGACGCTCGCCCCTCCCAATGGCATGAACTTGATTTCCTGCACTGTACCGTACACGGTACACGAGGTACTCGGGATGGGCTGTTTCATTAATAATGATGCTTTAAATGATTATCTACAATTGGATTATGTTTCTTTGGCTCACAATTTAATGTAACGGGCCGGAACCAATAAAAAAAAATTAGAAAATGCTGAACAGAAGTTAAGGGAGAAAGAAATGGAGTTAGAATGGTGGAAGGACAGACTCAGGGCTTCTTCACTAAACAAGGAGAAAACATTCATTTAGTAAGAATCAAGACTCGAAGAAATCATCACAGGTGAAGCATGCAAGGGTTCAAACAAGTCGTATTTATTGTAGAGTTATAGTTGAGTGTTTTGGCACCAAAATGATCTTCTGAAACATTGGTTTTTTTTTTTAACCCCATCATTTTTGTATATAGAGAAACATGATTATTGAATAATTATATAGTCCTTTTTCCTCATAGTGCATGTTCTGGCTATCTGATAAATTGGTAAAGGATCAATATGAGTATTGACCTTTTCACTGTGCTTCTTACTTGGAGCAAAAGTGTGGCTCGCACCTGAATGTAATCTGGTCTTGCTAGCCATTAATGCCTTCTTTTGGCAGGGCCGGCCCTAGCATAAGGCAACTAAGGCCTTTGCCTTGGGCCCCAAGTTGGATAAGGCCCACCCACCCATATATATAATATATGTAACTTAGTTACTTAAGCATAAACCTAACCCTATTTAAAAAGTGAAGATCTAAAGATAAAAAGTGAAGCTAATAGCTTAGCAACTTATGAGATTGAAAATTTTGAATTCTTAGTAGCTATGAATATTTGGTATGACATATTGTTTGCTGTTAATTCAATTAGTAAAATCTTACAATCTAAAGATATGCATATTGATATTGCCATAGATCAATTAAAAGGTCTTATTGTATATTTAGAAAATTATAGACAAAATGCTTTTATGTGTGCTTTGAATTCAACTAAAGAACTTGCTAATGAAATGGACGTACAACCTATATTTCGTGAAAAACGTAAAATTCATAGAAAAAAATAATTTGATAAAAATATTGGTAATGAAACAACATTTAACGCTGAAGAATCTTTCGTATTGAATATTTCTTATACATAGTTGATAAATCGCTTGGCTCAATTGAAAGTAGGTTTGAACAATTTAAAACGTATGAAAAAAAAATTTGGTTTTTTGTTTGATTTGAAAAAATTAAAAGCTTTAGGTTATATTGAATTGAAAGCATATTGTCTTAATCTCGAAAATGCACTAAAACATGATGAACATTTAGATATTAATGGACTTGATTTGTTTTTAGAATTGAGAGTGCTTAGGGAAATTTTAAAAATAAAGATTAATAGTCCAATTGAAGTGTTGAACTATATAAAGTGGTAGATTCTTTTCCAAATACTTGTATTGCTTATCGTGTACTATTGACTATACCCGTAACAGTTGCTTCCGCTGAAAGAAGTTTTTTAAAATTAAAATTACTAAAATCTTATTTAAGATCGACCATGTTACAAGATAGATTGAATGGTTTAGCAATATTATCTATCGAAAATAATATGTTAGAAAATATTGAATATAAAACTTTAATTAGTAATTTTGCAGCTCAAAAGGTGAGACGAATGAGATAAAATGTATTATGAGTTGTATCACTTAGGCCTCATCCAATATTTCGCCTTGGGCCCTAAAATTCCTAGGTACGGCCCTGTCTTTTGGTTATTTTAGTTCGGTGGCTAGCAGGTCGAGAAGCAAATGCTGATGTAGAAGTCTAAAGCTGAGGCTTGGTTCTTTACTTCACGTTTGTGAGGCTTGTGTGTTACATGGTCCACAGAATTTGAGCCGCAAGAATTATTCCGAGTTTGAACCGTCCAAACCAAGCACAGGCTCATTATCATTCTACACCGAGTGCAAAATTTCAACAATAATCACGTGTAGGTATCTTACCTGTCAATCGTCATGTCTAGTGATTATGGATAGCTTGAGAATTTCATACAACTTTCAAGTCATGATTTAGTTGCTATTAAATCTTGACAAGGCAATAGCTTGGCCGATCATAGAAAGACGCTGTCACCCCCTTCATAGAATCTTCTCAACTTAAAGGTTTGGGCCTTGTTGCGTGTCCCTTTTGCTCGGTGTGAGGATAATGAATGAGATGAGAGGGGGAAAAAAAAGAAGTCTGCGAAACCTTCGAGTCATCCCGATTTGTTTGCATATTTGTATAGATCATTTCAAGCTCTGTACATACAGGATAACAATAAAGATGGTAGCGATCCTATATGTGATCAGGATTTAGAACAACGATGTCACATATGCTACTTATATGGAGATTAGTGGCGTAGAATTATCTGGCATATTTGTTTAACTTTGCTAGGCAGCTTCTAGTAAATTTAGGTTTGGATTTTATAAATGCTCTTACATTAGAAGGTTAACAGAGTTTATTTTGAATCTTAGTTTCTGTCTGGATTATGAGCCTATGACAAAATGTACTTTATTTATTATACTGGATTATTACTAAAAAATGTTGTAATCTGGTATTTCGTTAGCCCCAAATTTTTTTTAAGTTTAAGAAACTATAAAATACACAGAGGCTTGTTTGAGATAAAAGGAATGCATTTATAACATGTATTTGACAAAGTGACAGTTCTTCCACACTGGTTCCATGTTAGTTGATAACTTTTAATAGTTTGTAAAATGAAGAATTTTAAGAATGGGGGTAAATTAAATGCTTCCCTCTTCATATAGTACTGCTATATCAGTCATCAGAGCTCACATCACTGGACTTCCTATTATTCTACAGAAATACTGTGTTGGAAATCTGATGTAAAATCTATTGGACTCCTGAGAGAATTTTTCATTGTTGAATTTTGCTTAAAGAACTGGAAACATGCGAGTTCTGGATCAACCCATAGAAAAACATAATATTTTGTTCAGAATTTACTTGTGCGGTAGGAGCCCTTTAGCTGGCTTACGGTCATAATCATAAAATTACCTCTTAAATTAATTTAGGGTTTTCTTATAATTTGATGGACTCAGATTGAAAGGTTCTTTGTCAAAAGAAATTATTTATGATAGGTTAATTGTGGATAGATCCCTTTACTATCACCAAATACCCTTATAGTTTTCTACTATTGCAGATAGACCCCTGAACGAGTTCTATTGTTGCAAATAGCAGAGCCCCAAAGTGAAAACCTATTGCTGTAGATAGACCCCCCTGAAAAGGGACCACAAAAATTCAGTCAGGGGGCCTATCTGCAACAATAGGACTACATGGGTAGTAAGTTCCCTTTGGCGATAGTACAGGAGGTCTATCCACTATTAACCCTTTATGATATAAAACATTGTAGCTACGCAGTCAATTTCAATTTATATATTTGATGGCGCATATTCCAAAGAAATTATCTTATCACCTTATCGGCACTCACTTCTGTTTCCAGGATGTGAATCCCTGACCTCATCTCCCCTTCTACTCCCTTTATATTGTAATTCTGTTCTTTGGACACAGATGACGCTCAACTTCGCTAACCTCTGTTTCTAAAACTGTAAATCTGTTTTCTAAATTTGATGCTTATTGGTCTTCCAATAAAAGATTTATCGATCTTAGCTAATTAAGCTCATAACATTATCAGTATAAACGTTGTTATACCACTCCTTGGACATTTCTATTTGGAGTTTCGACATCGTTCGCCATAACAAATATGGGCATTTGGCATACCAACTTTATGAAAAGCACTTGCGGGTCTAGGTACCTAGGAGAGCACCCAGTGTGGCTTAATCAGAAGCATATACTGCCTAGAGAACCACCTTGAGGTTTTTCGCACATAAGTAGCTGCTTTACATACTACCTAATACCTATGCCTTTTTTATAACACAAAGGAATCTGAAGGGATTTGATAAGTCACAAGTTCAAAGCACAATGATAATATTACTAGACGAACTTACTCCCATATATTTAAAGAGGCCAGAGAACTTTTCCAATTTTCCAAAGAAAAAAAGGTCATCGAATACTTGAAATACTACAAGTCTATAGCAGAAGTAATGTCTTCACTATTTGCTGCTAGTTTATTTTCTTCCTGGAGGATGAAGTTTCTAGTACCTAGAGTTTAGTTGAATTTGGCATGAACCTTCAACAAGAGCGAAATGAAAGCCTTTATTCCAGACTTCTAGAATCGGCTATATATGAATCCATATTCTTCCATTCAGTTCTATATGGATCATAATTTCGTTTGTTGATTTGATTTCACATGAAACTTGCTGAATTATTTATTTATTTATTTTGCATTTGGTGTGGACAAGTGCCTTGTTCATTCGGTTAAACCCTTTCCCTTTTGCAGCATTCCTATTGAAGCATGCAAATGCTCAACAATTTGGAAGGAGAAAAGGAGAACAAGAGGAAGGAGGAGACAGAGAGTATCTTATATCCCGCTATCGGATGGCAATGCTGACCTCATGGCTGCCATTACTGTGCTGGGCAAGCAATGGCGCGGAGGCGCCCACCTTGAGCAGCAGGGAGAAAGCAGAGACGGTGAAGGTGCTGGAGGAGATGATCGAGAAGCTGAGCTGGCAGCAGCAGGAGGAGGTCCTTTCCCTGTGGCTCCACCATTTCACCTCCTGCCCTGACTCAGACTGGCCAAACCTCGAAACTTGCTACACCAGATGGTACTCTCAATCTAGAGATCTCCTCTTGAAACGTCTCCAGCTGTAGTTATAGATTAA
Source organism: Asparagus kiusianus (assembly GCA_022839385.1). Lineage (NCBI taxonomy): Eukaryota > Viridiplantae > Streptophyta > Magnoliopsida > Asparagales > Asparagaceae > Asparagus > Asparagus kiusianus. Next base: position 171,397 of record BQKN01000965.1, read on the forward strand.
TAAATGGTTCCTTGCCATAAAAAAGTTACCCAAAATATTTTGCTGTACTTGCGATATATTTCAGCAATTTAAGCACATATTTCTACCTTTTTATGTTGTATGCAAGTATTACTGCAATTTCATTTATGATATAATGAAGGGAAGGGTTCTGATATCTGCAGAGATGCATTTGGATGGATGTATTGGCTGTGGATGAAAATACGGCAGATGTTGTTTTATGAAACTAAATATTCCTTGTGAAAAATCTATGCAAATTCATCCTCAACAAATCTGTATCCTTTCTCCCCTTTGGATGTGTATGAACTTTGAGTAGAACACAGTTAATACTATACGAGCATAATCTCCTGTTCGGTATTTACGCCTAGAAGAAGGAAAACCAAACAAATATGGAGAACTGAAACAACAGTAAATTTACAAGTGTATTTATATCTCTTCTCCTGATGATTTGATTTACTCTGAACAAAACATATTTTCCATCTCTATCATAAAGAGTTGTCGCTTGTTCAAGGAGAAAGTTGGACTTCGTTGATATTCGTCTCTCAGACTGGGATCGATTTGAAACAAGCCTTAAATTTTCTAT
>BQKN01000965.1:181190-206314 GCA_022839385.1 Asparagus kiusianus
AGAAGGAAAAAAGAAAAAAGGAAAAAAAGAAAACAAAAGGAAAAAACAAATAAATAGATAACTGTTTCGTTGTATTTATGGGCATGACACACAAGTGTTGTATTCTGATATGAATGCAAAGTATTGGACATGGTAATTGCCTAAACCAGGGCACGAGAGTTAAGAGTTGTGTATATAAATGCATCTCTCTGTCTATTTCTTCTGGTTAATTGTATATTTGACTCGTGAATATTATATACTGGGTTGTTAAATATATGAAAGAATCTAACTTTAATAAAATAGTTAATGCAACAATCCTGTTGGACATAGATGAGCGCTTGTTTATCTTCAGGTGTGTTGAAGCACACTAATTTGGGTTTGGGGAAGCTTTCTTACATATCGTAGGAAAAAAATGACCATATTACGTGTCAGTGGACATTTATATGATGTATTGATATGCTGAGAATCGAGAACATCTTTGAATGTACCAGTATTCGGAAAGGTTACAAATCAACATTTGTACAATGTAAAGTTCAGTTATCTTACGCTACTATCATTCTAATCAGTCCTGCTATGATGATGATTGTGGTGATGTCAAGGTTTAACTATCAGATCTAAAACATAGGTTGTGGATAGAAGCAGGCTTACAAAATCGGGTATAGATCAAGGAGAAAGTATGAGACGGGAGATTACTATGCTTGTATAAGTACATTTACATCAATTTCATAATTACTATTTCATGCTGATTATGCTTGTTGCTGCTCTCATTATTAGCCTTCTGGTCTTACATTTTCATTCTTAGAAACGAGAGGTTATGCTCCTAATAATGCTATATGCTGTGTTACTTTTGATTCTATCATCTTCCTAAAAAAACTATTGTGATGTCAGATTGTGAACAAGGACACTACTGCGCAAGCCGATTGATGTTTACCATGGACGAAAGGGACAGAGCCTATCACTTGGCATTGGCGACCGCAGAACATTCTGAAATCTAACCCAGATACGATCTAATCAGTACCATTTAAAGTTAAACTTTAGTTGTATGTATATGATACGGTAACTCTTGCCTCCTTTTTGTTATTCCAGATAGTTTTTATTTGATGGCTGAAAAGAGTAGATCGTGAAACTGACCCGTAGAGTTTTCTGCAGAAATTGACTTGGTTATGATGTCTACTATTCTGATAATATCACTTGTGCAGTTTTCGCATTTCAACTTTAAAAAAAAATGCTGTTTTAATTGAGTTCTTTCAGCATCTGAACTAGGGAAAGGTTTCACAAGCAAATCATGAATACATTGTACACCCACGTTCATGAATATAATTCTTACGGCCGCAAGCGTGCAAGCAGAACATATTTGAGCTGGTTCTCCCAATCACGAATATGATAGATTAATAATGTTATCATATTGAAATAACCAGCACCATAATCATACTGCCATCCTATGATGGAAAAATTCAATTTTCTTCACAACTTAAATTGAAGAAAATTGAACAAGCCACATATAAACCGAACAAGCCACATATAAACCGAACAAGCTAAATCCCAAGGCTTATAAACCGAACAAGCCACATATAAACCGAACAAGCTACTTAGCGATCGCGTTGCGTGGGATTCATAAACAAAACCAAGTAGAAACCTGATTGAGACATCCGTGGATGATCATAGACACAGAACGCATGAAGACAGCGATCTGCGAACATCCATGGATAATCATAGAACGCGTCAAGACAGTGATGGATAATCATAGAACGCGTCAAGACAGTGATCCGCGAGCTTCCGATGCATATATCTCTATATGTATATGAAGAAGCAAGTGCCTTCCAAGTTTACAAAGGGCTCCACAACGGTGAAGGGTAAACAGATGGCTAACTTGTTGGAAAAACATAATACACGGTACCATACAACAACGCGATAATTTTCCAAGAGAACTGAGCGTACGTAAAAACGTCACATACATCTCCAGACGTTTGGCCATCCCATTATATATTCAACTATCTTTTCATCTAATCCCCTCCCTGGATACTTACGCTCGAACTTTCTATGGAGGGCAATTGATTTAAATTAATAAATACCAGAACAATACAACAACAGCTTACAAAGAGGAGCTTACTGAAAGGGTAAGCAATAGTTGAAATACTAAAATCATCTCCTCTCCTAAATGAGTCTGCAGCAAAACAATTATGGCCACTAACCCATCACAAGTTTAACAGACTTTTTTTTTTCTCTCTATACAGACAACTGTTACAAAACAAGGCAACAGGTAGTCACGGGAGTAAATATTTACCCCTTAAATTGCTGATTGTGCTCTTGAAGTGCTCGGTTCGCCAATCGATACTGTTGCCAACGACTTCGACGCCCATGCCTTTGCATTCATTGCCCCTTCTTGAAGATTGCTCCTCTTACATGGATTGAGCCTGTTTAGCCCCTGCCTGGCTTCGTGAAGATTTGCTTGGAAATGATCCCAGAAGCTCAAAAGGCTGGCATATTGCATTTGCCTCCTCCAAGCCCTTTCAACGCACGCATTGAGCTTTGGAATAAAGAGATGAAGTAACCTTAGTAGCACAAAGAAGCTGGCCAGTGCCAGATAGGTATCTTGTTGAAGCAACTTCTCAGGTGATCTTGCCCATGAGAATGGGCAGTTCTCCTGATCTGTGGTTGTTCCGATTTCAGGGAGGTTTAGCGGATTTGATGCTTTCTCCATGGATGATGACTCTACCGAAGCAGGTTTAGTGCCTACAAATATATCATATATTAAAAGCGCTGAGGGAAAAAAATTTTAAAAAAATCATATTAATAGAAGAGCTAGAAGGTAGCAGGACGAGGGAAACGGTCAAACAGTGGCTGTCAGTCACCTTGATTCCTATACGGCATTTCCCTAAATTAAAGAATAAATAAAGGAAAGGAGAAGAGATTGATCATCAATTCTCTCTGAGTGAAGTTCTCTGAATGCTCAATTGTATGTCGTCAACTCGATCAGACAGCCAGCAGCTACATTTCATGTGATATAGATAGGTTTAGAAAATTATATTCTTCAAAGACAAGAGAGCGCGTGCATGGAAAGAGCAATAGGATGTTATCATCTTCAGAGTCCCATTGTTATCCAATCAACCCAAAAAAGGGGTGTCTATGTAGTTGATAAAGTTCCAAAAAGAAGACAAAGGAGGAGAAACAAGTGGAATCCAAATTTATCCTCCAGCTGCTCTCAGATTCTGATCTGTGAGTGTCCAGGAGTCCAGGAATTCTTTCCTAAAATCTCGTCCGACTGTCCAAGGACAGTTTTGAGGAAATAAATTCTCTGATATCTGCATTATTTGCATATTCTATGAGTTCTTTCTAAATTCCCAATTAAGGTAGCTACTGGTAAACAAAGGGCTCCCAGTTAAAAATCTAGTTCCAGTAACAAGAAGAACCCAACAACATAACTTTTTTGGGATTACCCGAATCCTTCTATTCTATTTGATTATGTTTTTCTTCAATCCAATTTTGCTAAGGAACATATCCTCTGTTAAAATAACCACTAGCATATCCTTCTTAATTGCTTATCCCTAGAAACCCATCAATTTGATTCCACCAAACACAATACAACATGCAAATTCCCAGTACACGCCAAGCTTTTGTCCTAACCCTATCAGGCTATCACATCTCTGTCGCTTCCCACAAGTCCAATCCAAGAAGCATCTCTGTTAGCTAGGTTCTGAATTACTTCATCGTGAAAGAAATCAGAGGATTGTCATTAGTCTGTGCTATTTTATAGTCACAATAAAAACAAAATGTCAGTACACCTATTGACGCAAACATTTTCTTCACTGTTCAAACCTTCCCATCTTCAAGCTAAGGCAACTTTTAACTTTCAAAGGTGTAAACCCAATATCAAGCCTTCTTTCCTGGACAAGTTGCTAAACGAACAACTACAAGGACATGAGACTAGCTAACCCTGGATGGGTGGTTGGTAGATAAACGGATCCACTCAATCACACGATTATAAGCTCATAAAACAAAAATTCCAGATGATGGGCGAAGACATCAAGCTCTAGTACAAAGAACTGCAGTTATCTCAAAGGCATAAGATAATCCACAGAGAAATAGAAATATCTCATAATGGTCAATGTCAGAATTAAAAAAAATCACATGAATATTGCCTACAAAATCGCTAGGAGTGGCAATTTGTGATCTGACCTGTGATTCTGTGAATGTGATCCAATCAACCTGTGAAAATGTGTATTCGAGCAGACAGTATTTGAGCAGACATATATTTGCTTCACAATGTGGGATAGGCATCAATTATTGTAACCAGTCTTTAATCCAATTTTCCACTTTGACCTGTTGAACTATGTGAAAAACTTTATATGGTGGTTGTTCATTATCTATTGTTATCCTAAGTTATGACTTCTTCTAGGACTCACAGAGCTGATGATTCATTATCTTAAAATTATGTTTTTTAAATACTAGAATTAAGAATAGAAGTACCTGAAGCGGTTAGCAAGGTACAAAAAGATAAAAGCCAACAAGTAGCTCAAGTGACATTGTTGTTGTATTACAATTTAAGTGTAAAGTTATGATGTCCGTACTATGTTTGGAAGTTTACTGGTTGAAATGTGGTGGCACGTTATTTGTTTAACAACCTGCATCAAACACATATGTGCAATGCCGGTTTCTGGCAATCTACATGTCCATAATTCATAAGGAGTCTCAAGACAACCCCGGTAAAAATGAGGCTTAGCACGTGCACTGTTGTCTTTAAAGCTTACCCAACAATCATGGCAGGCAGAATGGTGGGACAAGTGGGCAAATTGTCTTTGCGGGACAAGCGGCCAAGTAAGCAACAGTGACAATAAGAACGGCGGAACATTTAATTGAAACACAGATGTGGGAATGATCCCTGCTATAGAATAGGTGTGCAGACGAGCATTTGAAATCTTCTACCATTTTAAGCAAAAAACACACATGAATTTTTATTTAAGTGATCGATGCGTCATACCTGTGACATCACTATAGAAAGCAACAAGAGAACTGATGGTTCGTGAGCCATGATAACGCACCCGCATGGTAGAATTTAGGAGAAAGAGGGTTGGGAAACCATGAACACCATACCGTGAAAGGATGCTACAATTTGTAAATAATAACCAGTGTTAGATTCATCAGACATGCTACTGGTTTATATTCTATACTTCTATAGTAAAATAACAACTTTGATCATCCATACCTTGGCCTGACAACTGATTCTTCGAATGCAAAATGACGGATGGTAGGAAACATGGAAGACATGACGTTAAAGTTCGGTCGGCAAATTTTCGAGAAAGGGCACCAAGAGGCATGAAAGAGCACGGCTACATATTGTTCCCTGTTTTTGTACACAAGATTCAATGCTCTCTGCAGTGCAGCTTCATCCCCCTTGAAAAAGTAACAAAAAAATACAGACAGAAGTATATCAAAATTTGCAAGCATGGTAAACTGAAAGGCTGTAGCTTCCAAATTCCCCAAAACCCATGAGCACAAAACAAGAATATTTAAAAATAAAAAAAATTGGTAGTAGCTATATGTGCAACTTTGTCACTGCAAACCAATCAAGTACATAGATCTCATGTTTCTATCTCACAGAAGTCATCAACAGTGGGACAATTCCTCATAAACCCAAGTTTCCAATACCCCTCTTGAATTTGGCAAAAAGCTTTTTTTTCAGCCAAAAAGTCTTGAGGGTGACATTCTAAGCATGATAAAGAAATGGTAGCTCCATCATGTCACACTGTCTGAGTTCTGAGATATTATAGTGGATTCACAGAGAAAATCATAAATCAAATAAATTATAACTTATGCAAAAGAATGAACAGTCACTATCACCTACTATTAACCTATTAGGTGCAAGGACCATTATATTTCAAACTCCTGGTGTGCAAAGACTAAGGGCCTTCAATAGTAGAGGACATTAACTCCCCTCTAGAAGAAAGCAGCCAGCCATACAAAGATTTTTCAACATTGACAATTTCACATATTAAAGACAGATGTTCTTCCATATTTCTTATGACATTCCTCCAAGTTTCTTACTGGAGTACACGGTTCTCCCCTAATATAAGTCCTAAATTGATCCCAAGAAGAGGATCAAATATTAGCAATTGATCTCCTACACCATTAAATTCAACAAAAAATCAAGTCTCCAATGGAATAACGTTCTTATTGAACTTGGACAACAAACAAAATCTTTGTAACAACAGTAAAGAATATGAGTAAGTTCGTAACATTTTCAGCACAATATAAAATAAGGCACCTTCAGTATCTTGTAACATATATATTCAAGAGCCAATTTTTCGATCTGAAATATTTTAACAAAAGCATAAATAATATGCAATATCAGTACTGTCTTCTTAAATTCCTAAGAGAGAAAAGTTATATCTGATCATACCAAGCAACAGTGATGGAACCAGGAATTTCGAGAAGGGGGTCTAAAAAATTATTAATTAAATGCAATAGGATATATTTTTTTGCACAATTGCTTAGTATCTAAACATTATTCCATAATAAGACTTCAAAATTAATTTCAAATTAGAATAAAATGTTTATAGTGTTTATGATAACATTCTTTTTATTTTCATTTCTTGAAACCTCTATTATAACATGAGTTACGTACTTTGCTAGTACGAGTAGGCAAGAAAATGTCGGTGAATATATATGCTCTTCAAATATTTTCTAATTGCTTAGAATCCTTAGCAACTAAATAAATTCTAGGTCTTAATTCAAGATCTGTTGCAAGTTCCTGCTCATCTAGGTTATTCACCATTTGTGAAGGTAGCAGTAGCGGTGTTGACAACCCGGTGGCACTCTTTTTCTTTTAAGAAATAGCTCTATGATTGAACTGTCGTCCTCGGTGGTACAAGATACTTGGTTTCTTTTTAAAAAATCATTCCATATTACTGAAAATGAAAACAATCAAACAAACAAACAAACACGGACAATAAATAGAACTCGAAACAAGTTAACGACTAAACTTGTTTGACGTAAGAATGATTTCAGATGCTTGATGACTAAACTAGTTTATGGTAAAGGAACAATAGAAATACTTTTGTTCATGGAAACTTGGGCGCTCATTAGTCTTTCAAACTTTCAAGTTTATGCTGTTGGTTGATTATGACCTCCAGCAAGATGCTCGATTATAATCGGTCTTTAAATAAACATAGTACTCTTTGTCCTCTACTCTTCAGGCATTTGTTGGTTAAGCTAAAGTAACAGTACATATCAAACTCTGCTTTTTTGAGGGGGTTTGGGGGGGAGCCCCAAACGCCCTCACTTGGCTCAGCCCCAGCGTAGCAACGACCTTCACTGTTAGGTACAAGGACTCATGCTTCAGTTTTCTGGGGCCTGGGGATGCAAAAACTTACGGACTAAGGAGAAGACAGAAAAGAGTTTCCAAAAGCAAATACCCGAGAGTGAATTCCATCATTTTTTTAATGCAAAATCTCCAAGTTCCTTAACATTGAAAATTCACGCTGGAGAACTAGAGTGTAAAGAATAAAATTTCAGTTTACTTATAGATCCTAAATTGACTCCCTAAGGAGAGGACCACGAAATTGACACCTGATACCCATACCATTTCATAATCTGTCATGGAAACATTCTAATGTAATTTGTCAATCACTATTTTATTTTGAAGTAAAAATAGAAAACGCCATAAGGATTAACAATATTTAAACAGATTACTTCTTTATTTAAACAGATTACGTCTGCATATTCTAAGGACGAATAATCACAAAGGTTCATGGAACCATTTGCAGGCTTACAGCTATTGCCTTCTCCAATCTAGAAACAGATGCAATAAATAAGACAAGTGCTCTATCCTGACTAGACTCCAACTCAATCAGCTCTCAAAAGTCAACCACCTACAGAATATTGACAACTTGATGGAACAAAAAACCTATCTGATAAAGAACTAAACGGTGAAACCCAGAAAGCATCCCTACATGAATTATTTCCAACAACGTAGTAGCCTAATATCATCCTTTATGACGTAATTTTGTCGCTGTCACGGTGAAGTTTTCGCCTTTCCTAATGAACTGGTAACGAAATTTGCATACCAAACTAAATAAATAAATTATTCGCGTAAGCACAAATTTCATAAGACGTTTAATCATTTTATCCCTTCATCAAAAAGTTAAATCTTTTTTCCGATGAATTGAACAAAAATACCAAACCCTAAGATCAGATTAGCGCACCTCAACCACACCAACCGGTTCAAAACCACCGGACCCCGATTCCGTCGCCGAGCACGAATCTCGAGGCGGCGGTGGCAGGATGGAATCGACGGCCGAAACCCTAGCGCACACGGCCGTATCGGCGGAGATTCCAACGGCTAGAGCCAACCGACCGAATAATACCAACAGGGCGAAACCTCTCCAGAACCTCGCCTCCATAGCCGAGCACAAGGTATTTCTATACAAAGCGGAAGAGAAACCCTAACCCTAGGCGCACGATAGAGGGAGGACGGTCCCGGCGCATCCTAGAGCCCGTCGCCATTCATGGCGGACGATGAGAGAGAAAGGAGGGAGAGAATCTCTTTTAGCGCCTTTTTCTCCCCCCTTTTTCCCCCCTTCTTTATTATTTTGAAATTGAAATTCTCCCTTTCTTTCTCTCTCCTCTGATTTCAAGGCGGCGACAGAGAGGAGAGGAGAGAGAGAGAGGGGCGAGAGAAGGGGGGAGAAGAGAGATGATAAACGATGGATGGACAGGATTAATAGTCACGTGCTGATCATGCGAGAGGAAATCTGGACCGTTCGTTTTAGGACGGGATCACTGGACGGCCCACTTTTCTTATTCTGGTTCGCAACATAAGAAATGGAGGGGCCCACGTCGTTGGGTTTTAAAGTGGGTACCGAACCAAACAATTATTGCAGTCGGGACGTTAACGCATAGAATATTCTATACGGAGATGTGGAAACACTGCGTTATGCGGGTATCTATGCGACCGACGCGCATTCGGTGAGATTTGAAGGCAGGGAATTTGTTTATTGAGTCTCGCTACAGGGATCCAAAAAATAGTACAAGATATGAGACTGATGAGTTATCAAACTTATCTTACATAATGAGCTTGTCATGACCAGCTCATTATGCAAGATGAGATTGACACCTCACATGTCTTCACCTGTCCCACTACCTGTCCTATTTTTTTAGGGTCCTTTTAGCATTTTTCTTTATGAATAGATTCGCATGAAAGAAGGTAATTGTGAGTTGTTAACAGATGCCTGAAAGGGGGCAGGCTACTAAGAAGAGGGTCCCTCTAGAAAATTGATAAGAACACTGTATTTCAGAAGCTCACACAAAAGAAATCATTTTGGTTTAATTTTCCGCCGTGTGTCCGTTGTGTTCTCTCGTTGACAAGTTTTTCCTCCTCTCTTCTCTCTCTTTTTTTTTTCTCTCTTCTTGTTTGAGCAGAGAAAGACACTAGCAGAGTGAAGTGCTCACGAGTCACTATGAAATTCTATCCTAGAAGGGACAAATTTTCAAAACCAACCATTTTGAGATTTATTTTTTAAAATCGACCCATTTGAGATTTATTTAGCGTTTTCGACCTAGTTTCAGCCTGCTGATTGAAATTGGGTCGAAAATGCGAAATAATTTGCTAAAACATCACGGGATTTAGAATCCTATATAATTTAGCAGGCAATCTGGATAAACTCCACGGGATTCTAAATCTGAAAAAATCTACTAGGCTGAGATTGGAACCATGTGCTTCTCATCCAAGCCTTTATAGGCTAATGCTATAACCAGTAAACCCACTGCACATCATTGCTTATTTTGTGTCGTTTGTTTATTATAAACTTCACGGGATTTAGAACCCCGTGAAGCTTTTTTAGTAGACTACGCCAAGGCTTTTTATTTAGCGATGATTAATTAACGATTAAACTTTATGGGATTCTAAATCACATGAAATTTTCGCAACTTATTTAGCAATTTTGACCCAGTTTTAACCAGCTGTCTGAAACTAGGTCGAAAATGCTAAATATAAGATAAATATGTCGATTTTTTAAAATAAAGTTCTAAAATGTTAGTTTTGAAAATTTGTCCATCCTAGAGGCTAGTGTAGTTTGACTTCTTAATTGAACCTTCCCAATTCATCACTATTTTAAGGGTACATTACTTTCATCACTTGTAGTGATATTGACACTACATTATTTGAATCTCAGAGGAATCAAGGTCCTCCCTAGCATATAACTCCTTATTTTACTGTTATTCAGGAGAAACAGCCAAAAAGGGGGGTTTTAGATATTAGCCCCTTAAATATGAGCGATTTTGATTTTAGCCCCTTAAATCTTAGTATTTTGATATTATTCCCTAAAATTATCTTAAGTTGTTGATATTAGTCCTTCTGTTAGGTTTTATGTTAAAAAATTTAAACCATGGTTGGGTTAATATTAACTATAGATGGTAAGTTACCAAAATACCCTCAGTGTAATTCACCCTCACTAAATGACATTCTCTCTCTCTCATTGCATGTTTTGATTAGAGTTTAAAGATTTGGGTTTGTAGTAAATTTGGGGATGAGTTAGGGTTTAACCCTGATTAGGGTTTAATTATGAAATGATGAATTTTAATTTGATTAGATTTTAATTATGCATTGATGAATTTTACTTTTGTGAGGGGCATAATTGTCCCATAAATGCAACAGTTATAAATAACAGAATGTTCCCCTATAGATTTAACACCCACTAACTTGAAGGACTAAAATCGACAACTTAAAGCAATTTGAGAGAATAATATCAAAATACTCAGATTTGAGGGACTAATACCAAAATAGCTCAGATTTAAGAGACTAATATCTAACACACACAGCGCCCCCCCCCCCCCCCTACCCTACAGGAAAAAAGTAAAACTAGGCAAGAATCTGAACGGCAAACTTGACTATGAGCCCATTAAAAAAAAAAAAGCTCACCAAGAAGCCATAGAGGAAGAATCATCGATATATCGAAAAAAATTTGACGAATAATTTCGTCTGCCAAGAACAGAGAGTAGCTGAAATTTGTTGACCCTTACCGACACTTCCTAAGTCCTTGGACATAATCAACTTGTTTGAATGTTTCAAAGTAAAGCTTGTGAGCCTACCACATTTTTTTTTCGACATACACCCCAAAAAGATTAAATTAAAAAAAAGAAGATGAAAAGGAAAGATGGGGAAAGATTGTGCTTCCGTGTCCTAATATATTGACATCAAACAGCTTCCCCATATAAATGACTTGTATCTTCCAAATTTCCAAGATCAGCACCATTTCTTTTCAGAGACCCCATCAAGTACAAGAAACCTCAATGTTACAAAATTCAGGAGAACAAGCTCACTGGGTATACCATCTTCGAGTTACCAGCTACATAGCATGCGTTAATAAATACAAAAAAGGAGCCTGAAAGTACAGCAATCACAGGCATCAAAATCAACCTAAAGTAAAAATAAAGTTAGAGAGTAATATACGTTCAGTGAGGGGCATATTTTCCCCTGAAGGGAGAAGCATGTCATGTCATTTTCTTGGCTATGAAAATCCATTGTTTAACAAGCCCAATTGGCCTGAAATCTTAGCCTTGCAATCTGGACACATATAACCCAGAGATTCTGACTGTGGTTCAGGTTCAATACCTTCAAGGCTGAACTCTCTGCTGCACCAAACACACACAGTAGTTGAAACGCTTGCGTTCACCATCTTCGTTAAGGACATGCCCCAATCTAGCTGGTCATCCGGAAACAATTCCATTGATGACCTCGTTGCTACTTCTGAGGGTTCTGATGCTTGATCGGTGAAGATAACAAAGTCTGAAGGTTCTATACTTCCTAGCCTCAGTTCCTCAAAACCCGATATGTTTGCTCGCTCGTTTCTCGGGAGTGTACCACGAAGCTCATCTTGACCCTGTAACATAAGGCACACATTTTATCTGAAAAATAAAAAGAGAGCACAGATTTCTCTCACTTAATGTATAACTTATGTAAATAAATCATGTTTGCTTTCAACTCTCCATAGCATACAATCATTGTTATAAATTTAGATTTGATAATAGTATTACACAATAAAATTATGGAAAAGATGTAAATATTCACAAAGGTTGATGTTGCCTGCATTTTCTTTCCGTATAAAACTACATTGTTGCATATGGAACGTCCATTTGCCTGCAAAATATAGTCTGCTTGCGGTGCAAGTATTGCCTTTCTGCTACATAATGATCTGGTTAGGGGTGTAAGCAAAGCAAGTGCAGGGTCAATTGTATCCGTGCTTGTTTTTCTTTCACAGCTACAGATAGGTATTTTGTCTGTCTTAAGTTATCACTATACCAAAACTCTGATGTTGTTGTGAGGATTGAGGGTTATAATTTCATACTCTAACATGCCCCCACAGGTTGACAGCCCTTGTTATAGGCCGAAAACTAGCGGTATCTTTTTTTTAATCCGCTCTAGAAATTCATGAATAGCAGGATTTGAACCTAGGTTGTTCTAGTACCATCTTTTAATCCCTGTCGCTACACCAAAACTCTAGAAGTGTGGTGAAGGTGGAGGTTAATAATTTTATATTCTAACAGTCTGAAAATTAAAGTTTCTTACCAAATTTGATAAAAACAAATTCCAACTAGGATCCAGATACTAACTGGCCATAATTGATTATTACTTAAGATTTGAAGAAAAATAGTTCAACCTGCAAATTTAGGGGGGAAATGCAAAATAGACCGTTTTTATGAAATATATAGCGCAATAGACCACTTTAGTAAAAAATTAGCAAAATAGACCTCTTTTTGGCCAATAGGCCAAAAAGAGGTCAATTTTGAAAAAGTGGGTTCAGGAAACATACGGGACTACTAGTCCCGTATATTTAAGGCTAACTAATCCCAGTGGTTATCGAACTCAGAAAATATACGGAACTACTAGTCCCGTATATTTTCTGTGTCCTATCCAAACGTACGGGACTATTAGTCTCGTACGTTTTACAGAGCCATTTAGCCACTGCCCAGCAAATCCACGGGACTAGATTTGTCGTGTAAGAAATGCGCTCTACGGGACTACTAGTCCCTTAGAATTGCTGAATATATATATATATAACTCAAATTAGGGCACATTTTCCCCTTCGCTTCTTTCTCTCGCCATCGCCCTCTCTCTCTCCCGAGCTCAACTCCCGATCCCCCCTCCCTCTCTCTCCTGAGCTCAACTCCAGATCTTCCCCTCTCTTTCCCGAGCTCTCACTCTCTCCCAAGCTGATCAACGTCCCAAACCCGATTCCATCTACCCCAAATCCGACCCAACAATCCCAATCTCTCTCCCCCAAACCCAACTCACCTCTTCCTCCCTCAAAACTGACACCGACGCCGTCTATCCTCTACAAGGCTGAGGAGAGATCTGAAATTTGAAATTTAATCAAGGTACAAATTTTAATTTTTCTATAAATTTATATGTATTGTTTAGTTAATGTTGTATATCTAGAAGAAATATATAATTATGGTCTAGAAAAATGTCTGGAAAAAAATATAATTTTTATATGATGAATTTTAATGCTTCAGTTAAAATGGCGAATGGAGTGCCGATTATTTGCTTATTCAATGGAAAACTGAGCGTTGGAATGAATAATATGCCTATATACGATGGAGGCTCTAGGAAAATGTTCATGTTGTACAGAAATTGCAACTTTGATAGATTGATAGCGCAAATATACAGAGTTACTGGAATTAATCACGTCGAAAATGGCATTAAGGTCTTCTGTAATTGTCCAATAAATGATCAAAGAACAATTGCTGGTTGTAGAGATCACCAATGATGAAGAATTGAATAACATGATACAACTTGCGGAAAAACAAATATCAATCGAGTTGTTTATTGAAAACATTCCAATGTCTGTGGTTGCTGAAGTTTCATATGCTCGTGGAGAGTTCTCCCGCATGCTTGATAATCAAATATCGTTATCTCAAAGTGCCATGCGCTTAAAAAATGAGTCGGGTGCAATGTCAAATGACGTGTTCCACAACTCGCCGGGTCATGTTTCAGTTGATTTACCAGGGGGTTCTACAATAGTAGAGGATAATGATGAGGATGTAGATGCCGATGATGATACTGAAGATGCTGAAGAGGATGAACGTCTTGATAGTATGCAGTATGCAATTGGAGAGACCAATGATGACGTAAGCTGGATGGATGAATATTGCGTAAATAACGACTATGTAGAGGCTGAAGAGCCGTTGCCAGAAGAGTTTCAAAATGATGAGTGGATAAATGCCTCACAAGCTGAGTTCGTCGATCCTGGCCCTAATTTCGATCGACCTGAGGACTTTACTTTCAAGAAAGGAGATCTTTTTGAGAACAAGGAAACATTAATTTTCGCTATACGTGAATGGGCAATCAAAAACCGGGTCAAATTCAAGACGGTGAAAAGCAACTAGCTATCATGTAAAGTGTTACTTTAATGAGAAAGATCAAGGAGAGAATACAAGTGTTGCAGATGATAGAAATTCAAAGTGTCCATGGAAGCTTAATGCAGCTATTAGGAAAAAATCACTTGGCTAATTTGTGATCTCTAGTTATTACGGACTCCATACATGTTCTAATTCGACTGTAACTTATGATCATAAGACTTTGACTTCCTCTTATATCACAAAGCTAATTATGCCCGAAGTTAGGCAGGAACTTGATCTTACTCCAGGACAGATAATTACAATGGTATATGATATGAAAAGAATAACAATATCCAAGTTTAAAGCATATGATGCACGGAGGAAGGCGTTGACTAAAATCTTTGGAGATTGTGGCTGTGAGAACATGTAGAATTGAACAATTCAACAACAATGAGTGGGAGGTTAAAGATGTGATGGTACATACACCGTTCATCTCGACGATCAGGAATGCAGTTGTACTTGTAGTATACCACAATTACAGAAAATCCCATGTCAACACGTTTTAGCGGCTAGTTCCAATCAAGATGGTGGTGCTAGATTGCCTTATGACCGGTATTGCTCAGCTTGGTATTCAACAAATCATTATCGAAAGGCTTATAAGGAGAGTTTTCATCCTCTCGATGATACTCGTTATTGGCCGGATTTATATATACCTTATATATTACCACCTAAGCACAAAAGACAAGCTGGACGGCCAAAATCCGTACACATTAGATCTACCATGGATCAAGGCCGTGGAGTAGCGTCACGAATCCGATGTGGACAATGTAATCAATTAGGACATAATAGGTCTCGTTGTCCATCAAGAGCAAGCAGATAGCAATTAATTTGTAAGTAAAATATTTTCTAATGATATGTCATCATTATATGTTATTGATTTAGCAAGTAGATACATTGTTCATATGTATTTGATTTGGCAGAAACTCATAAGTTACCGTTATATGTGCAGGTATATACACGATGCTTCCAGGACCGGTTAATGATGAAGTCCTTTATGATCAGTCACGCCACCGATCGGAGAGCATATCATTTACATCGGTAATGATAACATATTTACAGTCACATATTACTTATTCATTTTTATAATCTAATATTTGTATTCATTTATGTGCAGAGAGGACAAGAGCTGGTTATGATTGATCATAGCCTTGGACATACGCGCTGGCCACTTGATCCTCGCATCATTGCCCTAGTATCCCAAGCCGGTTTTCTTACTTGCTCAAAATTGAAATGGATGAAGCTCGATTGGGCACTGCTTAACGCGTTGATGGATAGATGGAGGCCGGAGACTAATACTTTCCATCTACGTGTCGGCGAGACAACTATTACTCTCCAGGATGTAACAATGATCCTAGGTCTCCGCATTGATGCCATTGTGTCACGGGGACTGATAGGCATGTTTGGCGAGACATATGTGATACTTTGTTAGGAATATCTCCGGAGTCCTTGCCTGGAGGGTATATTAGATTGAAGTGGCTTAAGGAGAGTTTTGGAAACCCGTTGCCACAAGATGCACCTGAAGTGATGATCCAACAGCATGCGAGAGCATATATTATGCACATGATCGGGACGCTTCTTTTTCCCGATTCAAGTGAACATAAAGTCCATTTGAGGTAAGTAAACATTAAGTATTGATTTTTGCTCACTATTCTTAGTATACATGACTAACGTATTTGAACTCGCGCTAGGTGGTTACCACTTATCGAAGACTTCGATGTGTGCGGGACATTATCCTGGGGTAGTGCTGTTTTAGCAGGACATTATCCTGGGGTAGTGCTGTTTTAACATACCTATATCGAGAAATGTCAAAGGTTGCTTTAATGCAAAATAAGGAGCTCAAGGGTTGTTTAACATTGCTACAAGTTTGGGCATGGGAAAGATTGGTTTTGAAACCACGATTATGCGAGATCCGAGAGTTAGATGGACATATTCCACTAGGCTGCAGGTAAAAAGCGTCAAATTGAATCTCATTTGTATTTAATTTTAAATTTAACATTTTGAACAAAAATGTTTCTTGCAGATGGAATGTCACAAAAGCCTATGATGAGACCCCGGCTAGGCAATTAGATTTTTACAGAGGGGAGCTCGACCGGATGAAAATTTTTCAGGTATCGAATTTGAATTGAAGTACTCTATGATATTCATATATTTCAAAGAGATATTAACATTTGGATTTTTTTGCAGTTCGAGTGGCAGCCATACACCCCTCACCTACCTCGTCTACCGCTGATTTGTATGGAGGGTCATGGCATATGGAGGGCCAGAGTTCCTCTCGTTTGTTTTGAGATTGTGGAGATGCACGTACCCGATCGCGTGTTTAGACAGTTTGGACTCGCGCAACATGCTCCACAATATGTCGAAAAAATAAAGAGAAAGACGACTAAATGTGGACATCAAATTGACTGGCAGCGCACACATCAATCATTCATTGCCAGGTGGAATGATCGACATCAACATATTGTCAATCAGCTTTATCCTCCGATGGAAGAAGTTGATTACATTAAATGGTATTGGGGGATTACCAGACGTTGGATAATCACTCAAACTACGCCTCCAGTCGACGAAATCGAGATTCGCTCCCAACAATCCCGATATGTACCAAGAGGGGTAGATGAGAGACAATGGGTAAGTTAAATTGTCAAAATTATCATAGAATGTCAATCTCTTCTTAGCTTATGGTTTCTAATATCAATAATTTTATGTAATTGTAGATAGATGCTATGGATGAGGTCGAGGGGATTGCAAATGAGGGCATAGCTACCGCCACAGGAGATTCAGTACATGTATCGATATTGCATCGGATAGTGGCGAGAGTTCGTAGAGCTTTTCAACAAACTTATGAGGATCGGCATGAAGGTCGTGAGCAGGTGGATCTTGACGATACTCTATATGTACGCCGACGTAGACGCGGTAGACCTTGCACGCACGACGATGAAGCCGGTCTGTCACAGCAAGTCGGTCCATCACAGCCCCACACACAACCGGAGAGCGAGCATATTCAAGCTCAAGTCGAAGGAGGACGCCGACGATCTCAACGAGTGCGAAGAGAGAGACAACGGGGGAGGGGTGGATTTTTTATTTGTTAGTTTTTCTACTAAGATATATATTGTCGTATGGAACTAGAGACATTTGGATTTGTTTAGCTTAGACTGATATATATTATCGTATGGATTTGTGATGTGTATTTTTATCGGATTTTGGATGTGATGTGTATTCCGTCGGATTTGTGTTGTGATGTTGTTGATTACGTCGGATTTGTGTGGTGATGTACTTTATGATGAGATTTGTGTTGTAATATTGTAAATGATATCTTTTTGGCCAAAATTATGATTGTAATCAATAAATGAGGCCCATGCATGTTTGGTGCATGTCCCTCTGCCCAGCAAATCCACGGAACTAGTAGTCTCATGGATTTGCTAGGCAGTGGCTAAATGGCTCTGTAAAACGTACGGGACTACTAGTCCCGTACGTTTGGATAGGACACAGAAAATATACGGAACTAGTAGTCCTGTATATTTTTAGAGTTCGATAACCACTGGGAGTAGTTAGCTTTAAACATACGGGACTAGTAGTCCCGTATGTTTCCTGAACCCACTTTTTCAAAATCGACCTCTTTTTGGCCTATTGGCCAAAAAGAGGTCTATTTTGCTAATTTTTTACCAAAGTGGTCTATTTCGCTATATATTTCATAAAAGCGGTCTATTTTGCATTTTTTTCCCGCAAATTTAATGTGTTTCAATGGATAGATTTTTTGTGTTATATTACGCAGCACGAACTAGATATAATCTAAAGGCATCGATTTTTTTAGGGGGTTCGCTGTTGAAAAAAGTCGAGCTTTTAGAGATGTACAGTGTAAATAGTAGTGCCTTATGCAATATAGTCCAAAATGTATTGATATTTGCATATGAAATGCTTCCAGGGTTTTATTTGCCAGAGTTCAACTATTTCCATTGTATAAAGTAGTACATCTGTACATGGTCTTGTATGTCTACATATGTAATCAGATATTTAATTGGAAATTTTAGAAAGCCAGCACACATATTTTAAATGGAGTGGATATGGATACCCAGAATTATCAGATATGGAATATGGATATGGAATCAGAATCGGATTGGAGTAATTGCATTCACTAACATCCCTACTTGCAACTCATTTTGCAAGCTTATAACGAGATGGTGACATTTGAGAAAGACACATACAGAGGTCACGTGAATATACATTCTAGTTGAAGTGTCTAAAATCTTGGGCAAGAGTTCTTGAGGGAAAAAAAACAGGGACCCTTTCTGCAGAAAATACACTTTTAGATGCTCGCAATATCTTCTGCAATAAAAAGATTATAAAAAGGGCATATACTTCTACAATTCTACTATGTCTAAACAAACATTGGGCATATATATTAATGTAATTGTTCAGGAACTTGAATTATTAAACATTTCCAGGTCAGGTCCAAGTCACCAAAGTACATGTTTGAGAAAATCCAGAACCTAAGCATTTTCAGAGTGGAGAATTTAACTTAGAACTACAGTGGCACTCCCAGAATTTAACAATAAATGTCTTCTCACAAGAGAAGAATCAAAGTCATGTGACAAAACCTCCTAAAGGTAAAAGATAACTTATTATCTACATCAATTGAAATATGCATACATCTTTTTTGTAGAAAACATGCGCCTTCTACCTTTTCTTGCATATAAACCTATGATATTTCAACTAAACCATGCAATGGCAGAACCGGGCTGGGGGTGACCACGGCCCCGCCTGGCTTTCGGATTTTTATTTTAATATAGTGTATGTATTTAGTTGTAGGCTAGTTAATTTAGGTCCATTTATCTCCAAGCCCATAACATATATAATGCCTTTATAGTTTACAGTCTATAGGTTCCCTGATTTTCATCTAAACTAGAAAATAACCCAACCCAAATCTCATTTAGTGAAAATTGAAATCGCACATATGAATGAGACCGTGAGATTCCCGTTCCGCCATTCACAAAATACACGTATGCTTTAATCTTCTCCCCATAACCTCATCCTCTTCCAACTCCTCATCTTCTTAATTCTCTAAGCCAGTGTTTTAAATAGCTCCCGCCTTCCCACCTAAGCCAAGGCGGTACGCCGCCTAGGCTCCATCCGCCTAGGGCTTGAAAGCTCCTATGGGGGTGGAGACCGCTTATACGGACTGCACTGCTAGGGTTTGGTCGTGATTTTCTCTGCTACTGTATCTACGTCCTCTAACTTCATCCAAACTCCTCCGCCATCTTCTACCGATTACGAACTTTCTCCAACTCCTCTAACCTTCAGCAAAATGTCTTTTGCTATCGCTTAAACGACAAAAGAAATCCTTCTAGGTCTAGTGTCTAGGTGCTAGGTGCTGGTTCACACCTAGTAGTGCCTAACATTTTCGATGACATTGATTGTAACTTAAAAAAATAAAAAAAAGAGGAAAACACCTGAACTCTGTCTATGCACCTAGGCTCTAGGCACCAGGTTTTGACACCTGGGTCACATAGCGCTTTCTGTAACCTTACTCTAAGCAGTCCAAATCTTCCTACCACAACCGTCAACGAGGTAAGTCAGAAAGTAGAAACCCTTTTTCTTTTCCCCTTATCAGTTTAATTCACAGTTGATTAATGCAAGAATTGTGCCCTTCATTTGTTAATTGTTGTGTAATTAGTAGGAATTCTGATTTCTAAGACCTAAGCTCATCAATCATCATGTTGTCCACCATATTGGCATTTGTCAACCTCTCTCTACTAGTTAATTTCTTGCACCCAATAGAATGTTAGATTCATAACAAAAATTTTAAGGTTTTTTTCTTCGATATTAGTCCCTCATATCTATAATACTTTGAAATAATCCCTCAGATCATTAAAATTGCTATTAAGCTCCCTAAGTCTTTTATCTTGCAACTGCTACTCCCGAAAAAATATCATACATATTGCTTTCTTTATTTTTATTATCTTTGAAATAAAAAATTTATACAATATCATATTTATTTTGGGTAAAGCTTCTATTCCAGATTCTCTTTTCACCTACTTATATATATGAAATTTACAATGTCATATATTTTTGCACATTGATTGATGTATAATATAATAGTTTTATATCCTCCTAGCTCCATCACTAAAAAAACAGCCACACCCAGTTCATCATTCACTTTCAGTCGAATATCTTCCTATAACAACAAATGTAGTGTATTCTCCTTAAGAGTATGGAAGCACGCATATTTATTAGAAAACCATTGATAGCAGCTCAGAGAATAACTAAGCAGAACGAGGTTATATCACAATGGAATGATGGATGGCCATGTCAAAGTCTAGAGATAGTTTATATTAAATATATCTATATAACACGGGGCTTTTCATAGATTTCTTCTCTTTTTTCTTTTCCCCCTCCTCCCTCCCTCCCTCCCTCCCTCCCTCTCTCTTCTTCCTTTCCAATCATGAGAGTTTTTTTAATTTAGATGTATAATTTCTGAGGCACAAAGTCTGATGCCTATTTTAACCCAATCTAATACCCATTAATATCCCTTGCTTCCTTTATCGACACATCATGTCCCCTACCACACTTCCTACCTCATTATGTTCGCTACCTCATTATGTCTGCTGCCTTTTGAGAATCAACCTAGGCGAGTATCCTTTGGTTTGGTCTGGAATTGCTATATCACATGCCCCTCCTTTTTTAGCAAGTTATGGCGCCCTTGTTTCTCAGTTTGAATAATCTCACGTTCAGTAGGTTGTACAATAAAACCACTTCTTTTCTGGACAACCACAAAACCTTCATAAAGATCAAATCAGATCAAAGAGATTATCAATGTGAATTGGAGCTAGAAGCTATTGTCTTAGTGAAAAAAAATATGAACATACAAAGAAATGATTCCATTTAATTAAAGATTTCCAGGATGGAAAGTAATCCGGGTGAACTAAGCACTATGGAACTGTTAGAGCATCTCCAACAGCTTCCCCATCTTCTTGAAATACTCAATTTTGGGGAATATAGAGCCTTTTTTTGGTCCAACAGATTCTCCATCCCATTCCCCAAAATAGGGAAGGAGGAGAAAAAATAGGGAGCCTTCCCCAAATCTGCAGCATTCTCCAAATTTTTGGGGAGAGCTTTATTCTTGTAATAAATGCGATTTTTCAAAATGGGGAAGCTGTTGGAGTTGGAGCAAAAATAATTTGGAGAATATGACTTTTGTTTCTCCATTTTGGAGAAAATTTTGGGGAAGCTGTTGGAGATGCTCTTACATATCGGGCTACATGTTAGAAACTGCCAAAGGTTGTGATACAATAGATTAATGTCACTTACACAAAAAATTCATGCAAATGCATCGGAGTTCAACTGTCATCTCCCAGGTAAAACCAAAACCCAAATGTCTACCAATGAAGGTGACCTATTATATGAGGGTCATCATGTACTGTGGCCACCAGAGGAAAACCTTTACATAAATCGTTGACACATGCATACATCACAATATGCTGAAATAGATAATTGTATCAAAAAAAAATTTAGTTTAATCTTTATACAAAATTCAGAAAAATGTATGTGAACATGTACTGAGTAACATGGGCATTGTTATGTCTGGCCTATGACACAATAATTATAATTACTTCGCATATAAGAATAGTTATTGGTTCAACACACTAGGTCTTACTACAAATGTCAATCTAGAGGAGAATAGATCATAATAATGCTCATGGAAGCAGAAGAGCAGAATCTACAAATGAAAGGCTTTGTTAAAATTATTTAAGTAAATATTATTTAGCACGTTACTCGCAAAACTGATATGTTGCAAACACAAAAAATGGAAAGGAAAAAACATAATTTTCTTTGCTTTATTTTCTTTGTAAAGCATTAAATAATGGCAGTACAAACAATCCACCAGTAACAGCAACATCAGTGTAAGTTTTTTTTCTTAAAGGAAGGAGAAAGAAGAAAAACAGAGACAACAAAGGACGATGGAGAAACACCGAATTAGAAACTAGAACCAAGCAATACTTCACCCTTTTGAATGTGAGATCAGAAGGTGATATTTGAAATGTATAATCTCTAATGACGCTGGCTTACAGCACTTAACTATGCTTTTTAATTTTCTAATGTAACTAGAATATGGTATTCTTAGAAAGCATGAGTTCGCACCTGATCCGGAATCATGTCAAGGATAGGAAGGCTATCAGATGACTGCACCCATGATGATGCCTGATCAGCCACAGTAAACTGCAGAGCTTGTCTTCCATGGCAACTGCCCATGATGTCACCTGCAGCTTCCTCATTACGTATACTGCTGTCACGAAAATAATCTTGCAGCTCATTATCAACTGTATCAATTCCTTCAAGCAAAGATTCGTTCAGATCACCAGAGAACATACATTCTGCATTTGTCTCAATTCCAGAAGTAGGTTCACTGGCAATATTGGTAAATATATAACTGGTACTAAGTTCATTACTTGTGGTGCTCGCAATACCAATATCTTTATTTGTTAAAGTCTGGTCACTTCCAGTGTTGCCTTTTTCAGCGTTAGATGTATCCCATCCCACGTGTTCTTCTGCTTTAGATGTAAATATATCCGTTGGATAGGCTTCTACACCATAGCTTGGCCCATTGCCAGATGGAGAAAGAAAAAGATGGCCTTCACATACTTTCTGATGCCCATTACAATCATCAATCATGGAAGCCATAGAGCAAGGAGAAGGATCTACAGTATTGTAGCTAGTGCTATCAACATTGATAAGTGAGGGTGCCAATGTCAATGCATCCATGCATGTATTAGATTGAATGTTCATAGCATCTGTAGTTTCCATCACATCAGATTTATAATCTGTGATGTCACAATTAAACTGTGCAGGCACAATTTTTTCCTTTGAGGTGATTTCTTCAGCAATTTCAATACTTGTTGAGTTCCTAGGATCAGCCAGTTTCTCAGATTTATAGGCACCTATAGTGTGATCACTATTGTCATCATTGACATTTTTGCTCTTGGAGGAAGATAAACCAGCTTTACCAATGATCTTGCTGGTTGTAGCATCCTCCACAAGAGTAGGACTTCTAGCATCCAGGCATACATTAGGTTTTCCATCTTGGACACTGTTATCCTCGATAATTCCAGATGTATCACCAGTCATTTCACAATCATTTATTTGGTTCTGAACAGATTCTATTCTTGAGGGTTCTTGAGTTATAACAGGTGAGCAACTCTGAGACGCATCATTCAGGTCACTTCTAAAATCTTCAGCCTTAGTACTCCCTTGGCATTGGTCACGAGTTATATCATCATCTTCAATCTGTCTATCAACAGATATACTATTAGACATAACTTTAGCAATTTCAGCTCCACCTTCCTTTGGATCATATTCAATTTTGTTCTCACTGAAGGCAGCCTCAGTAATTCCAAATGCATCTTCCTTTGGACTACATTCAATTTTATTCTCGTTGGAGGCATGCGAAATAATTCCAAATGCACCTGCTGAGTTATTATGTTCAATTTCCACCTTAAAGTCACTGGAGATAGCTTCAGCAATTTCAGGTAATTTCTGATCATGGTTAGCTCCATTTGTATCCGCTTCAGATATACATTGTGGAGAACCAAAATGTTTTTGACTGTGAACCGATTTGGTAGTTTCATGTTTATTAGCCAAAATATTCATCTTCGACGAAGCAAGTGGTATTACAGCCAAGTAAGAAGAATCATTGTTTGTCCTTGCGGCCGTATCGTATGGCGATGCATCGACACTTAAACCTTCATATCTTATATGTGCTCCAATATGCCCATAATAGCGACGTCTCTCCATGAAAGTTTTGTGGCAAAACTGGCATTCATATTTTCCATCTTTTACTATCACACCATCTGTAAGAGACTGTCCAAGTTTACGTCTCTTTGCATTTCTCTGATGGAAGGTTGAGAACTGTTGCAAATGTGCATCCTTATCACCAAAGGTTATATTGCGTTTGTGACATTCTAAAGAGTTATCACGTTCAGCCACTGCCTGATTCTTGACCCCAAATAACCGACCCTCCTTTTTCTCACATTCAGGGGAAACATGGGAAATAGGAGCAATGAAAGAGCGGTTTGACAATTCTTTTGTGCTGTCCTCTGCATGGACAAGACCTGACACCTGTTGCATATCCATTAAGCTAAAACTAAACACTGAATTGGATTTTTGAAAAAAGTAATATTATGTTAGTCTTACACTTCCAGGAGTTGGTTTGTCCATCCTTGGGGCACAGTCATCAATTTGACCAGAAACTGTTTGCCCAGCATCTTGCTGTCCATCAAGAGAGAGAATGTATGAAGAAACCTCTTTGCAGGACATAAATTGTTTTCCACTTGGACTGTATCAGTTAAATATGCAAAGAGAAGATAATCATGAGTACAAATGATCTATCAAGCATGGCAGTGAAATGCAGCGATGGTTAAGCATGAACCCCCCTTGTATAACACTACCAACTTTCAATATTGCCTAAAATAGTGTGTAACTATATAACCAACATTAATTTAAAAAAAACAGTTTTATATCAGTATGGATGCTATATATAAAGTATGTAAAGTACAGAATGTTAGTGAAACTATATGTTTGAAGAAATCTAATTAATACTGCGTTAACCAAAAAAAGATGCAGAGCATTAGAATGGAAAGGACATACCAACTTTTGTATGACCTAATGAAATGAGACTATGTAGCCCAACATAAATTGTTCAAAAGCTATACCGTGAAAACCAGCCAAGTGAGCATGAGCTCAATAGAGAACACCAAAATAGA
>BQKN01000965.1:208060-223591 GCA_022839385.1 Asparagus kiusianus
TTTCATTTCTTTCTTTGTTTTCAGAAAGAGTTAATAATAGCTCATAGTTTGACGCTTGTTTTTTTAAATGATATTTTGACACGTCAAATCTAAAACTTCAGAAAAACATGAAACTTTATATTTTATTAAACTATACATAAGGATTTGAGAATAATGAATAAATAAGGATTTGAGAATAATGAATAAATGAGTTTAAGGTCGATGAAGGTAGTTTGTGAAAATGTCAATAGTATATGTCACCAAAATAGAAACCAACCACATTCTCTTGGCACGATCTAGTTTTTTTTTTTTTTGATGGAAAAACAAGGGATTTATCCTGTTCATTAAAATACTTAAAATTCTTACAAAAGAGGGATACGAACTGTATCCTTGAAATTGGTAGATAGAAAAGATAAATTCTTAAAACTAGTGATGTATAACCTTCTTCTTCTAAACATCCATGAAGATGAAGAGAGGGCATTCCTGTCATTCACCGTTGACATGGATATATGGAAGAACCAAAGCCGGCTATACATTATTGGCACGATCTAGTGAAATAATCATTAGCATATTTCTAAAAAAAAGTAGCAAAGTGCATGAAAAAAATTCGTCTGAACTATTGATCTCCCAACCAAGGGAGAAATAAACTCTTGGAAGATAACAAAAATAACTTCTTAAAAAAATAGAACAAAGCTCTTCTTTGAGAGAGTGAAAAAGAAAGAAAAGGGAAAGAAAAACATATTCTCCCATACTACAGATACCTTTTCTTTTTTGAAATTGAAGTATGACATTTTTATAGCTTTTTTTAACTGAATTATGAAAATTTTAGCCTTCCTTTAGGATGTATTTTTCATTTTTTTTCCGAACAAAAAAGTTAACCAAAAGGACAAAATGTGACTCCATCACATTAGTATCTATGACTAGTAAAGAAAATTTATTTTAGAGAAGTCTATGTTTAAATATGATTAGAAATAAATTTCAAGTAAGTTCTTGTAAACATAAAGGATAGTAGCTCTTGTTCACCAAATTTTTTTAATGTTGTACTTGAGTGGGTTTTTGGTATATGTGAATTGTGGTTTGATTTTGAATATTATTATGAGAATTTTTTTTTTTTTTTTGTTCATGTGAGTGTGTACATTTTGGATAAAAATATTGTATACAGGAAAATATTTGTATATTTTGTATTTAGGAAATTATGGATTGTATACTGTAAAAAAATTGGGTTTGGGGGGGGGGGGGGGGGGCCCATATTATAAGCATTCTTGACAGTGGACCTGCATCCTTCACGACAAACATGTAAATAACATCTTGACGGGCCACCGTCAAAGATGTTACATTCATTATTGAAGGTTTTTGCCATCAAGGATGTCAAAACTTTCTTGATAGGATTTGCCCTCAAGAATAAGCCGTCAACGATGCCTATCCTTAACAGGCTCTAGATAAGGATGCTACATTCTTAGTAAGACATTTACTGACGGCGTATCCTTGACAGCAGCCCATCAAGGATACACATTCTTGACGATAAAATGTCCATCATCAGCAGGAATGCCCATCAAGGAGACAACGATTTCTACTAGTGATATATTGATTTGTTTTGAGATCAATGCTCAAATGTCTAGTTTTACACATCAAGACACACGTCTTGTAGCCTTTATGAAAAGCATGAATCTCAATACACGTTCATTGACAAGAACTCCTATCCATCTTACTTTTTTCTAGCTTTACTCAATAAATTTCTAGTAAAATGCGGACAAAGGCCCTCCTTAAGAAAGAGTGAGATTGTGAGTTCTGAATTCACTCATCCAAAGGGGCAAATCCGGATTCAAGGATGTCCTGTAAGAGAACTTCTATATCCATAGAAATTTGCTCTTTTTTTTTAATATCATATTCAATAAGATAAGAGAGCCTGTAACACATGAATCTAATATTCATTTGGTAAAACAAATCATGTTTGAGATGGATTACCAAGTAGTTGTATGTAATTGATTGTGCAAAGCCATATTTGCATACACTGATTCAGATAAATTGAGACAATTTGTAGAGGATGAGATGCTTATTTGCTTATTGAATTTTGTATCAGATCCTGACCTGATGTGAGCAGAATACGAACTAAAACTACAATATGAAGAACATCCACTCTTATAGAATACAGAGAAGAATATAATGAAAGAAAAGAATATACCCAAATATGATGCACTGCATTGCCCATTGCCCTTATATATATATATGTATATACTGCAGCATCACTCCTTTATTCAATATCCTTTTTCACAACGTAACAGCCACTTTGACTGCCTCATCTCTGTATCCTTGATACCCATCTTTGATTTCAAAAAACTATGCCTATCCTATAATATTCCTCGATCTAAATTTTGAATAATTACAGGGTCCATGGAGACCTTACGGCTCCATAGAAAGTGCCGAAGAGCTCACTTTATCTCCTCTCTGGCAAACTTCAATATACTTGCTTGCTTGATTGAACTTTATGGTGAATGATGATTTACTGCAGTTGTTTCCTGAAGAAGGGCTTTTGACAAACAAGTAATTTCTGGTCGCTGTTCCCTTCGAGCCCCATCACTCGAGAATCCCATTTTAATCTTGCTATTAGAGGTCGTAGGCTTTCAATAAGAGAAGCTTCATCACGAAGTACCACCCAACCCTGCATATGATGACAATGTTAGACAAATTTGGTTGTATCAGTACGTTAACGAAGGACGGTGATTTATTGTAGCTGTAAGTGTTTTATTTGTATATTTTCGTTTGCATGTGATTTATTCTCATAGATACGAAAATTATCTAGATATTAAACCTACTATTCACATTAACTAAAAACAAACCTGGGCACAAGATATTATTAAATATCAATTTGCTAGGATAAACAACATTCCTCCTTTAATGTGTGTAACAAGGAAATAAAGTCTTCAAATCGCATTATGTAATACTAATTAGACCTTGATCTATGGATTTAGGGATCATCAATTAATAAACTGGCTGGGCATTATTAGGCTGCTGACACTCGCATCAATTTGAATAAACATTATTTCTTTAGCATCCTACTCCTCGATCAGTAAATTCCAAGAAGTTAATTTTTAGATATCAAGTTTGCCCATAGGCAAAGTGGCAAACTACTGGAAAGCATAACTTAGGACCTGAAGTGAGATGGTCCAAGGATGTCCTTAGTTTTATTGATGGTGCCTATACAAGATTTAACCCAAATAGCATAAAGTTTATACGCTACATACTTCGTTTGGATTGCTATTCCCACTGATCAGTGAAAAGACTCTACATTTTACATTATTTTTGCTACCACAAAGAAATACCAAAAGAAGCATGCTGATATCAAAGATAAATACCAAAAGGAGCATTGCAGTACCTCTGGCCGCAGAATGCGATCAATCTCCATAAATATATCAAATGTCGAACACCTATGGAGATGAGGAGTCATAAGTGATAGTAATCCTTCAGCATGCACCATATCATAAGTTCTCGGATATGTTGGAAATGCTTCACACCTAATCAAAGACAAAAGTTATTGCTTTGACGAACACAAAATGCATCTATAAAAAGAATATGGTTGACATAAAGAACTGTACGTGATGCATAGTAATACAGATCTATTTACCCCAACGATAGAGGTGATACACAAATCTATGAACACGTACTTGAAATTCAATAGGATTACTAATATTACTAATTCCAATTTGAGAGAAAAACTAGGGAAACAGCCAATTTGAGCAAATTATCCAAAAGGGTAGGGGGGAATGCATTAATAATCGGCACTCTCATGAATAATTCATCTTCACTAGATATGTTACTGAACAGACCATTTATCTTCATCAGATAGAAATGAACTCAAACTCGTATGACTTCTACAGAGGTTAATTTAGGCTTTCTCTCCTCTTCTACACCCCTTTATTCTGAAAATAAGTCATCATGGTATTCCATTTCTTTGTTGTACATGCCAAGCATATCTAAGTATGTTATTCATTGACTTGTGCTTAATTGTTTGTTGCATCTCCTACACCATATTTAATATACACATACACCGTCTCAGGGTCTATTGCTGTTTCAAAAAGTTTTCCTTCAGACACCTAGGCATGCTGCATTTCTGCAAATTATATATCATCTCTCTAACCTAGATAATGCACACTACACATAATTTTAGCATCAACTTATGTCTGAGTTCTCCAACGTTTTCTTAGTTTTCAAATGAACATAATACACGATCATTGTTGAGTTTCAACCATATTAATCACATTATTAAAGACACAAGAAGAAAGGCTAAGGATGAGCCAGTTAGAATGTGGTAATCAAGTGTGGCTCCTTGACAGGCATAGCGATAATAACCCACTGTCAGGCCAATATAGTTGGTGTTAGGCCAAGCCTTTACATCTTAGCAGATACAGGTAAATGTAAATTAGCGATTGTCCTGACTTAGAATGCCGTGGTCCTAGTGAATATATTGCAAATAACACAAAATATGAAGATTTTCTTTAGAAGGTTTAAATACATACCAGTCGTGCTGAACGCCAATAAATCCCCTGTCAAGGATGAGAGGGAGATAATTTGGACCACTTGTGGGAACAACATTCATAACCCAAACAGATTTTCCTGCATTTAACAGTGCAGCATTGAACCCACCTAATCGAGCATTCATGTCAAGCACGTTTCTGAGCATGTTAAAAGGTGGAGAGGGATCCTCATCGCCAGGCCTCTTTGGATGATCCGAGAAAATCAGAGGTGAAAGAAGAGACCAATAGTTGCGAACAGCAGAGTTCCAATTTAACGCGTCCTCGGCTAAGTCCTCTGAGTGCAAATCTGATGAACGAAAAATAAAATTGTCAATCGGTGTAAAAAAAATTACAGTTTAAAATATGATCATTTCGAATTACCATGAATTGCAAGTTCAGTTGAGTTTGGATTAACCCGAGAAGGCCAAGGTGTTCTGTCTTCAATAGGAATCCATCTCTGACTTCTGGTTCCTCCTATGCAGGGATTAAGTAGTTGATAGTATGGGGATTCAGTGTCATGACTCTTACCACATATTGAAGGGCCAGATTTCCTATAATATACAAACAGGTTAGATAGGTTAGATGAACTAATAGCAATTAATTGTTATCAAATATATTCGGCTATGTTTCCATACCGAGAACTGTAGCATTTCTTTTTACTTGTTTTCTTCCAGACAATGGTTTCATCTTGTTGAGATAACATATCCCAGCAGAGGTTCTCAGCAAAGTCGCGAATTTGTGTCCACTTCTTTTGATTTTCTTTGTCACGTAGAGATCTATGAGAGTTTGAAACTGAAGTCCATACAAAATAACCTCCAGGCCTTAAAAGTCTGTCCACTTCGACCAAGAAAATACCATCTGCACCAGTCAGTTCAAATGTTATCTATTCAACTTCATAATGCAAGATTCAAGATAAGCATTTCCCAACAAAAAAATACGCTGGATACACTGTTACATAAGAATTGATAGTATCTTAATGAGCATGTCATGATCAAAGCAAATGATTTAGTATCCAATTCAGTGAGGCATATTCACATTATAAGCCTACTTCATTGAATCTAAACATTTTTCTTAAGCTGATGTAATATCTCTTATTGACCAATATGGGATATGTTAATGGTGATATTTTTAATGCATAGCTTACCAATTCACATGTAGGTCCAACTATGCCTATAAAGCAGTCACGCCCTGTATACATGCAAGCATACATATCATATCGAGTCAGTTCTATACATGAGCCTCTGCTACTAATTTTTATGTAGACACATCTATTTTTCTATTTTGAGGTCTTTAATATCCCTTCCCAAGATTTCCCACGTACTATATTTGTCCTCAACACCCTCCTTCCTGACCTAAAATAGATTCAAGCCAAGTGTTTGTACCAAATCCTCATAATATTTTTGTGTTTGATCAATGCCAATTTGCCTAGTTCATAATACATTAGCGCATACAAGTGGATATAGCATTTCGTGCTGTACTGATACCTAAATTATGATAAAATCATGTGTCTGACATACCCAGATGAACCTATGATACTGTATCCATCTCACCAAAATATAGATAAGTTGAAAAGTATTGTTCATTATGATAAAATAGGTAAGACCATAAAAGGGCATTACAGTGAAAATTTTAATAACATGACGGGCAAGGTATATCTCTAAGTTAAAAGAACAAGCCATTTTGAGTAAAAGTTAAATGCACAAATCAACTAGTAGAATGATTGATCAGTAGTTTTGCATTCAACTGAACCAGAAACGAAGTCAATCATCTAGAATTTACCACAAAGTCTGAATAAGAAATATAGTATAAGAGAAAAAACATACCATTCTTCTCCCAGTCGACTCCACATCTTGCACAGTGTACCATATCAAAAGAGAGGTATGGGAATGGCAACTGTCTTGATGCAAATGAACCAACCATGGCAGGTAGACCTCTCTCAAGAGTAAGTTGAACTTGACTACCTGAGGGCTCGTAGTTTGCGATGCACATTGTTAGAAGCTGTTTTGAGAAAAGATGCGCTCCTAAGCTGCCAAAGCCACACCCAATATCTAACACAGTTCTAACCTGCGCCATTTTGGGGGTCAATATTAAATCACATTTATGTCTTAACATCTATGAAAAGAAACTAAATAGGAATCAGAAGGGAAAAATGATAAAACTTGAGACATGCTATAAAAGGGAGAAAATCTTTGAGTTGAACTGATTAAGAATTTTTAGTTAGCTAAGAAAACCAAAAGAAAAGCAAACAAGATAACAACAAAGTAATAACTTGAGGCACATGGCAATTCAAAATGTTAGGTTTTTCGAAGTGTTAGCCCTCAACCGCTGATCTGTTTCCAACACAACAAGCTAAAACAAGGTATACATTATTTAGCAAAGTAAGCAATTCCACAGTTAAAGACGGCATGAGATCTTAAACTGCATTTGCAGAAGCTTCATTTGATGGGTTGAGTCGACCTTCTGATGGTATAAAGACGGCATGAGAACTTAAACTTATTTCCTTTCTTGTTCTTCTTCCAACCTTCTGATGGTGTAAATAAAAAGAAAATGGATGTATGTAATACACTAAATTCACCCATACTTGCTCCAGCTTAAAATCCAGTTAAACTAAATAATGAACTCACCCCAGCCTCATTGAAGTTTGACTCATTTCTCAGCCCAACCATCTCAGCTATCTGATGTGAGTAGTCTTCTACCCCATCAACCATAAGCGAATCTGACCTGAACGATATCTGTTCTTCTTCCACCATCATCCTGTATTCAAAAGAAAACTAACATAAATCTACAGACCAACCACAGCCAAGTGAAGCAAACAAGGGATCAAGATTATACCTCTTGGTTAAGCTCCCAGACGAGAACTCTTGTCCACTGATCTTTACATTCCCCTTCCAAATAAAGTCCCTCCCTGTCGGCCACCTCAAAGGAATCCTATAATTCCTCGGTGGCAGAACCAAACAAGCCCTCTCCTTCTCTGCTCCTCGAGGACACTGTCTTTCATACTCCGCTGAGACGTCAGACAGCTCCACCGAATCTAAACTCTCCGAAACATTATAGTAACAAGGAACATAATTCTCGTATTCGGGTGGGCAAAATTCCAAATCTTTAGATTTGGCAGTACCAACAGAGAGATCTCCTATATCAGTGAGATCAGTAATGAGCTGTTCTTGAAGTCTTCGGTAGCTACGATGAATGGTAACTGGGGATGCTACGGAGAGGGATAATGTCCAGTAGAAGGAGACCGACAGTGCGGCAAGGATAGTGATAGCTAGGCCAAGTTTGAGAAGGGAAATGGTGACGCTATGTTTAGTTCTACCAGGGGTCATTGGGCTTGATAGATCGTGCCCGAATCCATTACCAGAGAGGTCCTTTGGCTTGAAATCTCCATCGAACACATCGTGGGCGGCGAGGCTAGTGATCCGACCACCGCCGGAGAGCCCTCGGTACAGTGGCCTCGACATAGCCTTTGCTCAACTGGGGATTCAAGAGATGCCCAAATCAGCTACTCCTATAAATGAACTTGCGCGAATTAGGAAAAGAATCTCACTATGGAATTCAAGGTCTCACTCAATGCAGAATTCACAGGAACCCCGAGTAATGAATTGGGTATCTCAATGTGGAGTTCAAGAGAAACCCAAATCAAGAACTCCTAAAAGCAACTCATGTGGAAATAAGAAAGCCCAATTCTTTCAGCACACCAGGGAAGGATAGGGGAATGGAGAAAAGGGTCTCCTTTAATGGAGAATTGAACAGAAACCCAAATCAAGAATTGCTAAAACTACGCAAAGAGAGATCATAACACACGGAATGGGGAGATCGGTTGTCAGGATAAAGAGGAAAAGGGGAAGAAGAAGAAGAAGAAACAGTTGCATTTAATAGATAGAGACCGGTCCCATCAAAATCATGCACTTCAAGAAAAAGAGAAATCGGATTGTAAAAAAAAAAAAGAAGGAACTTTTACCAAGCAATCGGAGCTCTATGCTCTCAAATTCTAGCGTTGGAAAAAAAAAATGCAAGTGGGTATTGAACAAAAATCTAACAAATTACCAGAAAAATCACAACTTTAACAAAACCTCAGAAGCTCAGCATTGACACTGTTTCCTCAACACAAAGCAGACGGTCATCGCTTTCACAATTTTGCTTTCTTTTTATGGGAAGAAAGGGATGCAAAATTTTGTCCACAGGGTGAGCAAATGGGCAATGGCAACAAACAAAGAGCAGAAGAGAACAAAAGAAGGAAACACACCCTCTCACGAGACTCTCTTATAGTAGTAGAATAGTAATTCGTACAACAATAGAATCCAAAATTCTGATAGTAATAGAATAAGAGGGATATTGTTTCAAATCCTATAATTTTAGGATATGGATTTCACCGTGTGATTTGAACTCTATAGGTGTTTTGTCTTGAGTTGGGATTTCTAAAATTTTATTTGTTTCATTAACATTTTGAGATTTGGAATACTACAATTTATAATATTTTGTTTGTTTCAAGCTCAAATTGCAGCATTATCAAATGCCCATTTTTTGTAATATGATGAATATGCTATCTTTGTGAGGTTACCTCCCACAAAAAGACAAAATTAGGATTTGTCAAATCCTCTCCGATTGAGAGGTAAGCACACCCATTTATAGGCATTTACGAGATTTATCAAAATCCTCTCCAATTGAGAAGATTTGTCAAATTCTTAAGATTATGCACTTTTTGCACTTTTGGGATTCAATAATCTAAAAATTTTCTTAAAACAAACACCATATATGAAATCCCAAAATAAATTAAAAAAACTCACATTTTGATCTCAAAACTTGTAATCCATACCGAATGCCAAAAAAATTGGTGAAACAAACACCCCCTAATAGAAGGAACAAAGAAATACTGAAAAGATTAACTACTAGTTAAGAGTATATTTTGGGGAGTGAAGCTTCACATTGAGCAAGTGTTCTCTTAAGAATACTATATAAAAATAATTGATCTATACCATTCACATATAATATTAGAAATTTAATTTAAAAATTACATTTTTATAATATTATATTTATAATATAGATCAACTCACTCTTACAGAAATTGTTCTCATAGAATCTTTACTGTTTTACATCTCCCCTTAATAGTTTTTTGAGATATATATATGCTCGGTGTGGAGTATGTGATCACATTCACATTGATCTTAATTTTCATGTTAAATAAATAAATTTTTAATTATAATGTTTAGCATGTTCTAGGGAGGAGGGAGTTTCACAGTTCCCAAGTGTTAGGGATCAATAAAGCGGGGAAATTTTAACCATTGTGAGCACAGATTCACAGCATAAATTGGCGGTGTAAATTAAAACATATGTTTGATATTCTAACGTTGATAATATTAAAATAGTAGTTACTGTGGTGTTATTTTTTGTAGCGAGGCAGAGGTTCACGGTTTCGCAAGTGTCTGAGATCTAGTACGACTTTGCGAGGGGCCATATTTACTTCGATCGATGTTGTCTTGTGAGAGCTAAAACCAAATTCTATATTTGATTTTTTTTTAAGGCTGATATTAAATTATTAATATACCTATTCTCCATGTCTTTTTTTGATATTGTTAATAGATCTGCACACCATGTGATAATGTCTAACTGAATTTAGAGCTCTAATTTTTTTTTTCGCGTTTCTCTTCTTTGATTGATAAGACCGTAAGAAGTCCACTTTAATTATAATTTTCTATCGCACTCTAAAATGTCAGTTGTAGGCTAATCCCTTTTTCCAGGAGCTAAATTCTGGATTTAACCAGTAGTATCGACCAGGATTTAGGTTGCTCAACTAGCATTTTAATGATTCAAATCCACTGGACACGTATTTAATGTTGCGCGGTTCAGATTTCAACCCATGGGAAAAAAACGTTGCGCATGTGAAAAAATGCCAGAATATAAATTATTACCCTTAGTCTTTTAAAAATTTTAAAGATTTGGTGCGTTGAAAGAACCTTTAACAATTATGTACCGTACTATTAGTAGATATTTAGAAAAGAAAGATCACAATAACTTTAGGTATATAAATTAACTAGTTTGATTCCAAAAGTGGTTTTTTTTTCTTTTTTTTCCTTCTTTTTTTGTTTTTCGTTTTTCGTTTTTGTGGTTACAGAACGATGAATGGAGAAGATCCAAATTCAACAAACATATACGAACCCTTGATTTGGGCAGAAAATTGAGCGGCAAGGTTGTTAGCTATATTAATGAGATTTTGGATGCTACGTACTAGATCTGAAAAATTAATTTAAGTTAATCTCACCGTGAATTGAGGCAGATTTCGAGGAGAGAGAGAGGAGGTTTAAGGTGAGTAATGAGGGATCCACATGCGACTAGCATGAACAAGAGTTGGGTTCTGGTCCTTTTCACATTTATGACGCAAGTTCGTTAAATCTCCACTAATTGTGTTTTCAAATATTTGTAAATTAAGTCCAAATCTTTGTGAACGGGAGTCAAAATAATAAACATAAAAATAAGCCAACCCTATGGTGTGGGCTGTGCAACAACAGTCTACAAAAATAATTAATTTCAGTTGAAGGCACTCATTCGTGGTAATGTAGTTTTTAGAGTTTGAAAGATTATTTTCTTGGAAATATTATATGATTTTTCTTTCACAATAGAAAAGAGGGTGCTTGTTATCAATTTTGTGAAAGTAAAACAGGTATTAAATTTTGTTATAATTGATTGGCAAATTACTATCAGTTTTTAGTCAATCGTAGTCGCATTGCTTGGAAGCATGATTTAGACTTTCCACGCTTAGGCCCCCCTCCAATAATTCGCGTTCATTAGTTTGAGATTCCAAATATCATTATCAGCCGACAAAACTTTGATACTGAAGTATAGACATGACTGGTTATGGATTAGTGATTAATATTCCCTAAAATATGCAACCGTAAACCTTTAAATTAAGGTCTCGTTTTGTACGCGAGAATGGGGTGGAATGGAATGGTTACTCTCACTTCCCATTCTTTCCTACCAAACACACCCTCTTTTTTGAAATTGGAATGTCCATTCACACTTCTCATCAATTCCCACTTTATGTGGGAATGAGCATTCCCAATGAAATGATAGGGAATGTGCATTCAAACTTAAATGAGAATTAATAAAATATACAATTTTAAAATACGTCCATTCCCACTTTATCTTATAAATTACACCCAAACGTGCATGAGAATGAGGATGACTATTCCATTCTCACATTAATTCCATTCTATACCTTCTTTCATTTCATTCTCATTTGAGTCTATTCCCGCGTACCAAAGGATGTGTAAGGGTAACACTGGAGCTAATCAAGCAATAATATTATGGGCTCTAATCTGTAGATATAACCATCTCTAATCTTAATAAAAGGAATATTCATATGAAAGCTTTTACCTTGAAATCATTAGCCTCTTCTACCTTCATCGTAGGTCAAATGTAGCATCCTAATTGTCTACTGCCAGTCACTAACCTTTGAAGAGTTGCTGGGGACCTAATCTATTAATTTATTTGGTCCTTGAATTGATTTTGTCTCGCTTTTCACTTGAGGCTGCCAAGAGCCTAACTTGGTTTGTTGCTATTGTCTTCTCTATTTGAATATCTACCCCCTCCTTTTATATTCTTATATATCCTATTAATTTGTTGTATTTGTTAATCTGTCCGATTAGTTTTTTGTGGAGAAGAACTTGGAAAAAGCAGTTTTTTGGTCATAAGTCGACTCATGCACAGGCATGAGTCGACTTATGGTAAGTCGACTTATGTTTGTGTCGTAAGTCGACTTACGATCTGCTCTGGATTGTTGATTTTGAGCTCTGGCAAGTCGACTTATCAGGTCTGATAAGTCGACTTATGATCTCTTCTCCAGTTGTCGTTTTTTGCTCTGCCAAGTCGACTTATGCAGACTGATAAGTCGACTTACGACGGGTTTTTTTAAAAGTTCAGGTTCCTATTTGCAATCTGTTTGGGTTTCTATTTTGGTATAAATACCAATACGATTTGAGGGTTTTGTAGGAGCGTTTTGGAGGTTTTTGGAGCACAGAAAAGAGAGATCTTTCTGAGCAATTGGTTAGGGTTATTGGTTGAGAGATTGAAAGATTTGTTGATGAGATTAGTTGGTTGATTGTTTGGCTTCCGCCGCGCACAACAAGTGGTATCAGAGCTCCAGATTTCAGAGCAATTGGTTAGGGTTTTGTCTTGGTTGAAGGAGTAGATCAATTTGGAAGTTCGGCTAGGGCTTCGTTTGGTGAGAAAGGTGGGATCTTTTTGGTAAAGACTCTATCTTTTAATTTGGATCTATTCTTCCTTTATTCCGCATTGGTTTGTTGGCGCTTGGGCTATTTGGAGGAGTAGATCGCTTTGGAGGCTCTTCGAGGGCTTCGTTTGGAGATAAAGGTGAGATTTTTCCTATTTGTGGATCTCGTTGCCGTCGTGCGGGGTGAGATCGTTTGGAGACTCTTGTTAGGGTTTCATTTGGAGGTAAAATTCTCTCCTTTATCAGTTTGGATCTATTCTTCATTTGTTGGTGTTTTGAGATAGTTGGCCGAGATAGAAGGATTTGAGGCTGGGTTATTTGTTTATTGATACGGTGCATTGGTTGTTGAGGAGTGCTATGACCTGCAAATTAAAGTCCTGTGAGCACATTGGGATGAGCAAGACCGTGGTGGAGTTTGGCACTTCTATCCATCGAGCGAGGGGTCTTTTAGGAGGTGTTCAGTCAGGCATTTGGGGGCCTTCCAAGGAGGCATCATTAGGAGGTAATCGTATCTTGGTTTCTGCAGTTGATGATTGTTCTAGGCATTATTGGGTCGCGACCAGTTCCCGTTGGTGTAAAGTCCTAGAAGTCAACAACAATTGGAAGAAGTGTATTGGCAGAAAGGTAACTCGTTGTTTCAGCTTTGGTAGGGGTCCTTTCTTGCGTTTGTGCCGGGCTCACGGCAATAGGAGACACTTCATTGGTGTGGAGACTTTGGGGCGACGAGATGAGATGACCGTTTCGATGGGTCGTTCCTTTCTGGAGGAGGATCGACGTTGGTTGTCGAGCATTGGTTCTGGAGCTTCGACATATTTGGGTCATCTTAGTCATAGGTCGCCGACTGCTGTGTTTGGAAATTTTGGATCCGGTGGAGCTGCTTCAGATTTTGGGTTGCGTCGGATGTTTGGATACCCAGCACTAGGTTACATCGTGGATGTGAGATTGGATCCGATTGCGCGTTTGGGGTTTGGAGGCTCAGTTGATTATCATTCGGGAGCTTCTGATTTTGTTCTGAGCAGGTATGTCACATTAGACTCTCAGCAGGTGGAGAGTGTTGATCAGATCGTTCGGATGTCACAGCAGGTGGAGAGTGATGCTACTCCACGTTGGGTGGAGATTACTCCATGTACTCCAGGCCATTCTGCATTATTGGAGATTCCAGCTGAGGTGACACAGCGTGTGAGTCATTTGGATTTGGATGCGGATGACGAGTTGGTAAATTCGAGTGCAGCTGGTAGAGATATTTTGGATATGGCCATTGGTTTACCTCAGGTGGAGGTGTTTGGATTGAGTCAGTTCGGGGCCATTGGAGGTGCTATCAGTCGTAGATTTGGTGATGATGGAGAAGGGTTGCGTACTCTTCTATCGGATTGAGGGCCTTTTGAGGCCGTTGGGTGAACTACGTGAAGGCTTGATTCCTTTGGTAAAGGATACGTAGGCAGTCATTTTGATGCAGCCGATTTGGTGAGTGACATCGACATTTGGGGTGAGTGTTCGCACTCCCATTTGGGTCTCAACACGTGAGGCATTTGTTGGTTGGTGTCGGCTCAGTTTTGGGAAAACTTCGCCGAGGTGGAGAATTGTGGAGAAGAACTTGGAAAAGACAGTTTTTTGGTCATAAGTCGACTCATGCACAGGCATAAGTCGACTTATGGTAAGTCGACTTATGTTTGTGTCGTAAGTCGACTTACGATCTGCTCTGGATTGTTGATTTTGGGCTCTGGCAAGTCGACTTATCAGGTCTGATAAGTCGACTTATGATCTCTTCTCCAGTTATCGTTTTTCGCTCTGCCAAGTTGACTTATGTAGACTGATAAGTCGACTTACAACGGGTTTTTTGGAAAGTTCAGGTTCCTATTTGCAGTCTGTTTGGGTTTCTGTTTTGATATAAATACCAATACGATTTGAGGGTTTTGTAGGAGCGTTTTGGGGGTTTTTGGAGCACAAAAAAGAGAGATCTTTCTGAGCAATTGGTTAGGGTTATTGGTTGAGAGATTGAGAGATTTGTTGGTGAAATTAGTTGGTTGATTGTTTGGCTTCCGCCGCGCACAACATTTTTGGGGTGTTACTTTAGGCCAAAATAAATATTACAATTAGTCGTTGACGGTTTAGGATAATGCATGGTTCGTTTTGTACACTGACAAAAGCACCATGCATGCTGCAAAATAAAATTTAGAGTAGTCTGGATATCTACTTCTTTATTACTAAAGGAGAATAACAAAATAGTTTAAAATGAACAGTAACCTAAGGCTTTGAACAAATGAAAAAAATAAAATGAATAACCAACCCCCACAGTTTCACACATAAGCCACGTTCTCCTTCAAAATCTCCGTCTCATTTCTTTTAACTGTATACTTTTTCGAAAATCCCACGATTCTCTCTCCCACTCTATCAATATTTCTTCAGAAAAGGTTTCAGAAAAAAAATTACAACGTCTCCCCCCCTCTCCCCCTCATGGCCGCTACCGACACCGCCAACGCCCTCGCCGAAGCCCATCCTCCACCGATCCCGCACCCCTCTCTCTCGCACCCCTCCCCTAACCCCGCCCCTAACCCAAGCCCTAATTTCCGTACTCATCTTCTTTATTCATCCACAAACTCCCCGCAGTTTTGGCCGATCTGATCAAATCAGATCGCTGATCGGCGATCAAGACGATGCCTTCATACTCGGATCTCGATCGCCAGATCAAGCGCCTGAGGGAGCAAGTTCTTGCCGGAGGTGGAGGTGAAGGCGCTATACGAGTGGGCGATGGCGATCTTGATGGAGGAGAGGAATGTTCAGCCGGTGAAGTGCCCGGTGACTGTGGAGATATCCATG
>BQKN01000967.1:0-10428 GCA_022839385.1 Asparagus kiusianus
TTTTTTTGCCTTGTTTTAATCTTGTTTCTTGACATCCCTACCAAGCTTCTTTTCTTATGTTGCCTCTACAGGTACAATAATATTTATACTTCCAATGGAGTGTCACTTCATGAGCTATCTGTTTCCCTGTCAAAAGGCCGGAAACTGTCAGCTACTGAAAATGATGACCTATGCAGCATCTGTGCAGATGGTGGAGATCTTCTTCTCTGTGATCTCTGTCCCAGGGCCTTCCATAAAGGTAATTTTATAGCTTTCAGCCAAAAAAATATAAGTCAACTTGCTGGAACCTACAGATGTGCAAGTAGGAGCTTGTTTCAGCAAAATTCTATTACTTTAGCATGTTTTAATTAGGATGTAGATTTGATAGCACAAAGCTGTCATTTTAAATGTTACACACATTTATTACCCTTGTCAAATTCTATTTGCAGCCTGATGAGCAATCTAACATATTTTGTAGTACATCATACTTAGTATTCTGATCCGTGCAAAGCACGGGAAAGCATTGCATTTCGTTCTATATTTAATCTCCGCCCTTTTATTTGTCCAAATACACACCACATGAGTATACAGACAGAATGTTTCTTCAGTTCTTTTTATCCAGTAAAATAAAATTACAGTTAATAATTTATGAATTAACATCTGACACTTAAAAGTTGAAATTTAATGAATCACAATGAAATTAAATTTTCAAATCTAATACTAAATATGAATAAAACTAATGTTAGTTTTCTGGTTTTGTCATATTCACTCATAGATATTCTTAATCAAGTCATGCTAAGCCAGTATTTTGGCCTGCGGCAACCATGGGCTAGCATTGTGTTTGGTGTTTTCTCTTATTTTCTTTGTTTTGAAATATAATTTTAGTATTTTATGAATAATATATTCTATTATTATAATTACACCTATTCTTTCAATTACATATTATAAGAAGATTTTTTAATTTACCCTAATGCAGTGCATGAGATGAGACTTCATATTAAATGTTATCCTCAACTATATTGATTAAAGAAGCCCAATTTCACATGGACACCATTATTATACAGTGTCAGGGATTGTGAAATTTTTATGTTAATAAGTTTATAATCTCCTTTTATGTTGTATGCTTATGATTATATGTGAAATTCGGTTGATAAACATAATCGAATTTTAGACACTAATATCTTGTTATTGTTTTAAATCAAGCAATAAAAGAGCTATTAGTAAGTATTAGGAATACAACACTTTGTGGATAGGAAAAAAAGTAAAAAACAATATAATACTTGGATGTGGACACTTATCAGAAATCACACTAAAATGAAAAGAAAACAACATGAATGTTTTTTTAAAGCGGAAAAAAAGAAAGATAAAAAATAAAATTAAAAAGCTGAACTTATCATTAGTTGCATGAGTGATACAAAGTTGAAGCACTAAGAATCAGTGTTATTGAGGCGCGCGCTTCGGCCTGGGCGAAATGCGCCCCGCACGCGAGGCGGGGCGCTGCACGCAGCAAGGCGCACGCCTCGCGTGCGCCTCGCATGCGCCTCGCGCGCGCCTCACGTCTGTGTTATGCAACATACTCTTTCTTCTATTTTTTTAAAATAATTTACATAATTACATATTTATATCATGTAATATACTCTTTCTTACTAGTTGCTAATCTATTTTTATCTTTTCATGTTTAAC
Organism: Asparagus kiusianus; assembly: GCA_022839385.1. Taxonomy (NCBI): domain Eukaryota; kingdom Viridiplantae; phylum Streptophyta; class Magnoliopsida; order Asparagales; family Asparagaceae; genus Asparagus; species Asparagus kiusianus. Next base: position 1,663 of record BQKN01000967.1, read on the forward strand.
CTATTAAAAGGAAACAATAATTAGTAATTTAGTATACTTGTTTGCTAATTGTAACTTCCTTCTCTAATTAGCATGCTAACTAGCAAATTATGAACATGTAAATATGTAATTGTTACATTTATTCATCATCTTTTCAAGCTAAGTAGCAAATATCAATTAAGAATACTAACTAGAAAATTATGAACAGTCATGTTTGTTAATTATACTTCCTAGTCTTTTTATGTGGCAATTTATAAACATATGCTCATAATTGTTAATCACTTAATTTGATGATTTAAATACATGTTTCTGGTATCTTTTTTGTTACTTTAAAAATTCAGTTAGCATAATTTGATGATTTAAGTTGATATTCTCATAATTTTGGATGTAGGCAACTAATATGTTGCTTATATGTTTCTATCTTATGATGTTGGCAAATATTAGTTTGAGTTATGCGCCTCAATTAGTGAGGCGCGCGCCTCGTTGTGCGCCTTGCGCATGGTGCGCGTAAGGGACCTTTGCGCCCCGCATTGCGCCTTGCGCCTCGATAACACTACTAAGAATTTTCTAAGAGAAAATAATACAACTCTAGTTTTTGTTCTAGTCTATATGTAGAGAAAGTTTCTATACCCTGTAGGAACTGATGGGAGTAGAACACAATGCTCATGTACAGATTTGTAAAGTCGACAATATTTGCTAACAGATCCAATAGGAGCACCGAAATTAAGCATTTAAGTCCAAGTTTTCAGAGTGATGACTTGACGATAAGCTTCAACTATTGTAAGGTTTTTGGGCATTTGTTATTGACCGTCAAGGAAAGCACTTGGTAACCTCACCATGCACCGACCTCCATGAATTACAATATTCCCATCAAACTGTTTTTTAAATTTTATATACAAATGACTTCCTATTTGTTAGACCAAAAAATAAAAATAAAAAAAAGAAAAGGAAAAGAGATATCTAAAGTGCCACTGCAAAATGTGGCAAGAGAACACATCTTGAGTAAGATTGATGAAGCCACCATTAATGCAAAAACAGCAAATTGGAATCAGTCAGCACCTTTTGCGTCTTGTTGCCCAGCAATAGAGAACAAAATTTCAAGACTTCTGTAAGTACTAAATTCAAAACATTGTTCAAGTTGATGAAGCGTCCAAAAAGGAGTCAACTTTGGCTTGCATAGTAATTGAAACTGCACTTGTACTGCGTAATGAATTCTGTCTTCTCCCCTGTAGAGATCGACACAGATTATAGCTTCACTTTCTGGTTCTTTACCTTATCGAGTAATCTCTTCATGATTATTTGGAGAACGCTAGCCTGATATAAAATGGCAAAAAAGGAAGAGAGTCAAAATTAATTATTATTTGGAACTAAATGCAAACAGAAATGAAGGATAGAGAAAATAGATGTTAAAAAAGCAGCAAGTAATATGCAGTAGGGAGTTATTGTTTCATAATGGATTAATATGAAGTTACTGAAATAAATACAGAAGGAGAAAGAATAAACCAGATGATGGAAAAACCAATAAATGGTTAATAACAGCAAATTTCAACAATCAAATGTGTGAGAATTTGAGTTGGTTCAATCAACTATATTAATAATCAATTAATGGATGAGGAATCTGATTGAGTAAATACTCAACAGTTTATAATAAGGGTATTTATGTAGCTTCACAGCCTTCACTGATTGATAGCTATAAAGAGTTCTTTCGATATCTTATGTTTGTTAGAGTGAAATTTCATATAGCTATGCTGATAGTAGTTGAACCTTAGTATCAGATTTAACTCCTGAAGGATTACGAAGATGGGGCTCATTACTTGCATCAAGCTCAAGGTCATCTTAATCAGTGTCTGCAAGAAATGTGAGAGCTTGGATAGAATAGTGGAGCAGTTGCATCTCACCTTTATATTCATTGCTGGACTAACAACGTGCACTATATTTATTTACCAAAAAGAAAAAAAGAAAAAAAAGAAAGTGCATTCAGCATTCTTGCATAAAAATACTTGGTTTATTTATCAATCGTAGCATACATATTTAATTTCAGAAATTAATAGCAAGACAAGCAAGATCATTTTGGATAAAATCTGACAACTTGAACATCAAGTTTGGAAACCCTCATTGCAAATAAATGCTACCAATAGCCAAATGCTACACAGTTGCCCGTAGTTCTATTTTCTTAACCTGCCAGAAACATGATATTTCATTATCCTTACATTTCTTTATTTCTTATCTTGTATATTCTGTGCATAACATTCATTTTCATAAACATATTGGATACATAAATATACCCATGTTAGAATATTGAGCACTTGTCTTCGTTGTAAAGTGTAAACTACTCAAATGGGTCAGAAATAGAAAATAAACTCAAATACCTGAATAAGGTCATAAAGGTCAACCTGATAGCCTCAGCATTCAACAATCTTGAATGCTAAATGCACAAAAGCAAAAATAAATTAAAGAATAGGATTATTCCTATAATCATGAGGATTAATCAGAATATTTATTTGAAGCATTTGTGGCTGGATGTGCTTGGTCATTGCAGGACGTTGATAGAATCAACAGGGAACTACACTCCTAACTGCAAAATAAGGAAGCTTCTTTTGCCATATGATAAGTCTAACATGCGAGAATTGAAGAATGTATAACTTCAATAAGCTTGGTTTGTGCATTTCAATCCCTAATTACAAAAATAAGGATGTTTCTCATTGAGTCTTAGATCGTAGGTTTGTGCGATGGAATCTGTGTAGATCAGCCATGTGTTGATTCTATACCGTGTTGATATTATGCTGTGTCAGATGCAACCAATCTATCTTTAGTAGTTGCTTAGCTGAAGCTTTTTAAGTTTTTACATTATGAACTCGTTGAGGAGTAAAAAGTATAAATGGCCATCTCAATATGTGCACTAATGGAACAAAATCACAACCTTCAATAATTCCAAAATTTCAAAAATATCAACCATCATATCCTATATGGTGAGAACTGCTATAGTTTAATTTGAGGATACAATAAAACATCAAGTGCAACATGCAACTTATGATGTTTCAAAAATACTCAGCATAAGAATGTTGCCCCTGTCAACACTAAAAAGTTAAACCGGAACTTAATCAAGATAGTATTATTAAAAACCTAGTAAATTCAGGGTCAAAACGGAAACAGACATTGTTTAACTCATTAAGAAGCCTATCCATTTAGTTTTCTTTAAGAGGTAGATTTAAAAAGGCCAGAAAATAGAAAATAATTTAAAAATCAAACACGACATAATATAAATGAATTTTGGTTAATTGGATGTTAATACCTAAAGTTTCACCAATCGAAGCACCCCAAAGCAGATATAATTTATGTTTAATACCTTATGCTACTTTGCCATTCAGAACTTTGTCTACAATGCATATTTGTACATTTATACTCTTACAGTACAAAAGAAATTCTTAGTCAAATCCCTTTTTGGGTCCAGTAGGATTAAAAGGAGCAATCTATTTCTTCATTTTTTCCAAAGACAAATAGATGAAATTTGGCATTGAACTATATGAAGAACACTCGAAACGCATAAGTAAGTGGAATTTAATGAGTAATGGTTACATGCTAGTATGCTACTCCTCTATGGAGTTACCGATGTAAATTACATCTAAAAACTGGATGACATGAAGTTCTATTGCGTTTTTATTCTACAGTGTTCTAATCCTTTATGATTCAAGGTGTTGGTTGTATTGTTGACTCAAAATCTCATTTGTGCTCAACGATACTAACTTTAAACTTATATGCAACATCCATATCACGTTAAAACCACAGTAATCACATCTTGATAGAACTTCACAACCAAAACGAAAGGCAACTAAACTGATGTCAGCAATTGTAGTAAATAATATAACCTCATTGAAGGAAGCAATCAATTCTTTTGATGAGGATCGAAATTTTCCGTAAATTTACTGAGAGGAGTGTTCTAAGAGCTGCTGCAGATGCGGGTTTAACCAATCCACTCTTGAAATTTTACTCCGACTCTACGAATTGATTGATCAAGACATTGCCTTGACAAAGAGGAAAGGTAATTAGTATCAAGTTCCTACATCATCAAGAAAAAGATCAAATATAATACAATAGAAGTATGGTTAACTTCATTTCCAACTTGTTGATGTGAATTTATATTAGCCTTTTTCCCAAAAAAATTCCAATGTCAATATCAAGTTGAAATCTTACCCATCATTAAACATAAACCAAAAGCTTATTTAGAATTAAGAGATATTTGAGATAAAAATAAATACCTCGTCGGAGATTGAAATTCATATATGGTCAGCTCAGCTACAAGTTTATTCTCTACTACATTTAGAGTTTGGAAAATGAAAAGCAAAGAAATTTATCGAAGGTGCAAAGTAGTCATTACATTATGAATATATCTAATTAAAAATTAAAATACCACCAAAAAAAAAAACCCTGTAAAATGTCATGTAAGGAACCTAGAGTTGTAAGAGAAATTACCACGAGAGTCGGGGAATGAAAGAAGCAAGTTTGGTTGAGGATAGATTTGTGGGATTGTCGTTGTCATTAGAGATTCGAGAGCGAGCGAGCGAGTTTGATGGTAAAGGGAGGGGGGAGAGAGAGAGAGTATGATGCTTTGGGGGTGGGGGGTGGGGAGAGAGAGAGTATGATGCTTTGGGAGAGGGGGGGGGGGAGAGAGAGAGAGAGTATGATGCTTTGGGGGGGGGGGGGAGAGAGAGTATGATGCTTTGGGAAGGAGAATGTAGCTTGGGTAGCAGAAAAAGTTACTGTATCATTTTTGAGGAGATGAAAAGGTAGCAGGTGTTGGTTTCAAATCTCAATTGAGAACCGTAGTGATTTGAGTCTGGGTGGAATTAGCTGTGGTCTTTTTTGAAATTCAAATTCAAACTCAGTTTTCTTTGTTTATTTTGTTACTGCAGTATTGCTGAAAAGATAGTTTCTGCAGCTGCTACAGTATCTACAGGAACACTGTGGCTGCTACAGTGTCTGCATTTGTTCCTGCTATTATTTAGAAGTAATAGATACTTTATGTTTTGTTTGCAGACAACAACAATAACAAAGCATTCTCCCAATTATTTTTGGGTCGATGAATCCTTTTCTTCCATTCAGTCTAGTACCATATCCTTCTTAGTTGCTTTCAAACTAGTTGCACATAAATCGTAGTTCAGAGTTTGATGTGGAGACACAGCTGAAATGCGTGGGCTGAAATCATAGTTCTGAGCTAGTTACGAACATCCATTTGAAATCGTAGTTCTTATCTGAATATGGGCTGAAAAGATCCGATCCTTGCCCACCAAGTTTAAGAAGTGGATGTGAAGCATAGGATGTATGTCCAAGGAATGTGTGATGAATGTTTTAAACATGTATCATATAATTGAATTCTTATATGAATCAGTGGTATCAAAGGCAGGTGCCTCATTGCGCCTCATGCGCCATGCGTTGCAGCTCGGTTGTGAGGCACCCCATATTTGATGCTTTAGCTCTCTAGGAGAGGGGGAGCATGCAAAGCATGACCTCATATTTTTGTTCTTTAGCATGAATTGGGTCTTTATAGTCGAAAATCCATATCCCAAATAGAAAAATGAACCCATTACTCCATTTTAGTAGCTCGAGTGAGGATGCTAACTCTTTTTCATTTACTATTTGATTTTGCTTCAATATTAGTCTACATTTGGCTTTTGATTTGGAAAATCATGAATTATACTGCTACTTTGGATCTGTTAGCATTATCAATTAAAACTCTATTTATTATTTCAGTAGTAGATGTTATTTATCTTGACCTATTTTTTATTTGAAAATCCATAAACATGTCCTTTCATGTGGTGTGCGCTTTACTTGAGTGCATGCATTGCATTGCGCCTTGCGCATGTGCACATAAAGGGATATTGCACCCCACATTGTGCATCACACGTTGATAACATTGATATGCATAAATGTATTCATATATTTTAGGAGTGTCCAAGAAGTGAAGTGTATAGAACGTGTCGGTTTTAGGTACGGCTTTCTGCTAAAAGTAACGACAAACACACAACATAGGAGGTAAATGAAAAATTGCATGCATCACACGTTGATAACATTGATATGAATAAATGTATGGATATATTTTACTTTAGGAGTGTCTGAGAAGTGACGAGAGCAGTGTGTCGGGTACAGGTACAGCTTTATGCTAGAAGTACTGAAAAACACACAACATAGGGGGTACATGATAACTACGGAGTTAAATCTGTAACTGCAGCCTGCAGGGACTAAAAACAGAAAACTGCAATCATATAACCCTATTATAACAATGGATCTATTGAAAATCATGCAATTTTTTTATTAACAGAAGAGTTCCATGTGCAGTTTTCTTCAAACAGAACATACAGATAATCATAATTATACAATATACACTAATGTATGATAATGAATTTTGAATAGAGCAGAGTTTCCAACAGTTCTCCTATTTCATCTTTCTCTTCATATCAATGACCAACATATCCATTCAGATGCCAAAATCTCTCTCTCTCTCTCTCTCTATATATATATATATATATATATATATATATATATATATATATATATATATGGGAAAAGTGTTACTAAGGTGACGTTTTAGATAATCATCCAAGGACGCGGCCTAAATCACATGATTGAGCTACATTGTGGATGATTCGCTGCGTTGAACTTGATCTACATATTCTAAAACCCCAACACACCAAGTTTGGGGTGAACTCATTATCGTTTGACCCTCCGTCGAACCATGTGAAAAATTCTATTCATTCAAAACCGTTAAAATTTATACGAGTGGATGAAGGGTCAAACGATGACGGGTTCACCCCAAACTTGGTGTGTTGGGGTTTTAGAATATGTAGATTAAGTTCAACAGAGCGGATTATCCACAATGTAGCTTAATCATGTGATTTTAGGCCATGTCCTTAGATGATTATCTAAGACGTTACCTTAGGAACACTTCTCCATATATATATATATGTATATATATATATGAGTGGATAGAAAGTTTAGTGGACAAAGGTCTCTTGTCCACTTAAGTTGACATAAGTTCATATCTCTCTCTTCATATATATATATATATAAAGTCTCTTCATATCTTGCGTGAATCCCTACCACCTAGGGGCTATTTGGTTGGGCTTAAATGAATGGAAAAGCTCAAAAATGAAAACTGACAAGGGGGTTTGTGTCAGTTTTCAGTACTTATGGCTGTTTGGTTCGTTCAAAGTAGAAACGAAAGGGGGCTGGAAAATCATTGCCATGTGAGCTTTGGAGGAAAATGTGTTTCCGTCATCAAATCGTTGGAAAGTGATCAAAGCTATCCAATCACTCTTTCCTTATCCTTTCACCCCTAGGGTTTATGATCACCGCAGCCTGCCCTCCATCTTCTCCCGCCCTCCATAGTGAAACAACGCCAGACTTTCCCCCTCCTAATCCCTTGCCTTTCCTCCTCCTTCAACGAGATCCTCCCCTGTTAGGGTTTCGAGCCCATCGATCCAACTGACTCATGGGCGGCGGCAACGGAGACTCCGACAACTCCTCCACTGACACCGTCAATATCCGATGCTCTAATGAGACCAAGCTCTCGGTGGAAAATTTCTTCGGAGCTCTTGAGCCATGGCAGATCACGCGGAGGAATCAAAGGGCGAATCTCTGATTGAGAAGATCGAGGAGAAGTTCCACGGCCACGATTCGTCATCGTCTTCATCCGACTCGGACAACGAGAAGCCTAAAAAATCCGAGAAGAAATCGAAGGAGGCCGAATCATCTGTTGGTTGGTGAATAGTTAGTCACTTTTTCATTGCTTTTTGGAGTGGATGAAAGCTAACTTTGCATGGTAATCTTAGTTTGGTGTTGATGAGGTTTGTTGATAGTAATTTGTGCTTTATTAGGTTATGATAACTATCAACTCGTGAAAAAATAAAAATAAAAAGCAAGAATGATCTCTCGCTTGTAATCATTTTATTTGTCAATTTTGGAAATTCCTATATAGAAAGAACAACTAAGTGATGGCTGCTGATCATGCTGTGGGAGCGATGTTCAGTTTGGTTTTAGTTGTTGCTTGGCCTTTGGTTTGAGCTGGCGATGAGAGTTTCAGCTGTGTGCTTGGCGGTGAAAGTTTCAGCTGTGTGCTTGGCCTTTGGTTTCAATTGTTGCTTGGAGTTTGGTTTCAGTTGTGTGCTTGGCCTTTAGTTTCATGAAAGATTGTCAGGCTTGGTTTGATTTTAGTCTTGGGTTGTTAGAGTCTTGGTTTCTCTCGAGTGGGTTACAGCCTTGGTTCAGTCTTGGATATTTTCAGACTTGGTTTGGTCAAAGTTAGTTTGGTTTTAGTCGAGTTTGTTTCAGGCAATGTTGGTTTGGTTTCAATTGAGTTGGCCAAGTCGAGTTGTATGTTTGCCTTCTGAATTTTCAGGCAATGTTTGCTTGCTTTTCTGAATTTGCAGCCAATTGAGTGCATTACATTATATTTTGTGTGCCTTAATTTTTGTTGTTAATATTTTGTCTTATATGGGTGGTAATCACACCATGGTGACCACAATCAAGTTTTCTTGATTTTTTAGTTTGAACTAAACACTAGAAAATGAGGGAATCTATTCACACATCAATTGTTTTTTTTTCCTTCAAGTTGAACCAAACTAAGAAAAGTGGTGGAAAGTACTTTCAGCCCATATTTTTTCGCGAAACAAACAAAAAATACTTTCCATGAAAGTGAAGGAAACACAAAAAAATGAAAGAAAATCGTTTTTGGAAAATAAAGGAAACGAACCAAACATGCCCTTAAGTTGACATAAGAATTTCTCTCTTTAT
>BQKN01000967.1:10828-22921 GCA_022839385.1 Asparagus kiusianus
CTTAACACAATTAATCTCATAATTTTGACGAGTTGTAAATACAGATGCATACATACATGAAATAGAATTAATACGATTAAATATTTTAAAAATTTCGTCTCCATACCTAAAACTCAAATTACTTGATTCTAACCCTTGATCTCATGAAGAAGAAAAAAATATCCTTAAAATCAAGAGATAAAGGTTTACATGAAATGTGTGGATTTAAGAACTTCAACAAGGCCAAAAGGGTAAACCTTTTCATCTACTTCTAGTTGTAAAACCACTGTTTTTCTACATTCTCTGTTTTCTTTTATTTTTCTTGTCTTCTCAAGAGATTAATTAGATTTTCTTGTTTTTATAAATTCTAAGTTTCACTGAGCACCCCTCTTAGTTAATTTATATCTATGTATGTGATTATAACTATTGTTATTTTCTTAAGACCCCTCTTGTGATTAATGTTTTTAACTTAACACAATTAATCTCATAATTTTGACGAGTACTAATTTGTACTCTATTATGATTAAAAATAATAAAAAATGTACAGATCAAAGAAGCAGTCTTCTAAGATTCTCCTAGATTAATAGAAATAGGCTAGAATGAAAAGAAGAAAGGTTGAAAATTACTATTAGGATTAGTTTGACTATTCCGTTTTGTTGTTTCAAAGTGCATGTAGATTTTTTTTCTTTATGCTACATCCTCGTTTTTTTCACAGTCCTTTGATTAATTTGGTGTATCCAATTGGCATGTATAGTTATGTCTAGACGTGCATGCATGTGCATATGCCTTGACGTGTGGGTTTATAGTAGCATATCATTCCACTTTTTTGTTGCAGAATGTGTGGGGTTATCAAGCATCCCTAAAGGTGACTGGTACTGTCGATATTGTCAAGATATGCATCAAAGAGAGAAGTGCTTATCAACAAATGATAATGCTATTGCCGCTGGGAGGGTTGCTGGAGTCGATCCCATAGAGCAGATAATTACGCGATGCATCCGGATTGTCACCACATCAACTGATATAGGCGGTTGTGCCTTGTGCAGGTTAGCGCTTCATCTTAGACGCCACTTTGTGAAATTTTTATGTTGCATTTCTCAGGTAGCTTGGGAAATTCACCATTGACTTTCACTGTTTCACATATGCATTTGCTTTCGTGCTTTATCAGCACATTTGTTTTTATGTTTGAAAACTCATTGAACAACATTTGTATTTAATTTGTAAGTTTAATACTGTATTTTCCCCCATGATATTGCTGCTGATATGGACTTCCTAATGATCAAATTGCATTTGCAGAAGCCATGATTTTAGCAGATCAGGGTTTGATAATCGCACTGTTATGCTCTGTGACCAAGTATGTTCTTTTAAAAAAGATTTTCTTCTCTACAATTTGTTTATATTGTTGGCAATAGCTGTCTTCTATTCCATTGAACTTGCATGGGTTCATTCTGTCGCTTCTTGTGTGGGAGTTCTCATTGTATTTAATTTGTGCAGTGCGAGAAGGAGTATCATGTCGGGTGTTTGAAGGACCATAATATGTGTGACTTGAAGGTGACTGCATTTTACTTGTCTTGCATGTTGTGACTGCATTTTACTTGTCTTGCATGTTTGTCGTTAATGCGCTTGCCCTTCTTCTGATTTTTGTTCTGTTAATATCACTTAGCTGCTAGTCTTTGGCCTTTGATACGTGCAACCGCTAAATCAATACTTACATCTCAGTCTCTGCTGCTGTAATGCAAAATCTGCTGCTGTAATGCAAAATCTTACTGAAGGAGATGGCAGGGCTCCTTTTTTGCACCTTAATCTATGATACCAATGGAGACATCTTCTGTCGTCATCTTATCACTTTTTTTAACAGGAATTGCCTGAAGGGGAATGGTTTTGTAGCACAAATTGTAGTAGGATTCATGCTGATTTGCAAGAGTTACTACGCGAGTCAAAGCCGCTTGAAGACATACATGTTGATATCATAATGAAAAAATGCGAAGAAAAAGGTATAAAAAAGGATGCCAAGGATGATGTCAGATGGAGGCTTCTTAGTGGCAAAACATCTCCTGCTGACTCTAAACTGCTGCTTTCTGAAGCAGTCACTATTTTCCATGTAAGTGTCAAGTGACATCTAGCTACCAATAATAGCGTTGCAATGATTATCCTGTTTGAAGTTCTTTGTAGGTTTTTAATTGATTACTGTTGCAAACTTGACATTTTTCACAATTTTTTTTGGGGGTTTCAAACGACAAAGCAGATTAATATAGTCATAGGCAGACCCCTTAAAACAGACAGGTGTGCTAGCAGTTAACAAAGATCACCTTCACACATCTGATACATAGTGGATTTTATTTAGACGTTCTTTGGACTGAACAATGATGCAATTCCATAAACTAGCTTGTGAATCGCTGTGTAAAACATGAAATCCTTTATTAATCCTTCATGTGGAATAGGATAGTGAATAGCTATGATGCACGGATACAGATACGGGACACGGATACGGATACAGGATACGACAAAATCCAAAATAATAGGGTGCAGGGATACGATAAGGATTTTTTAAAAAAATATTATTATATATAGAAAAATTTATAAAATTCAACTAACAATCTAAAATATGAATCTATCACAAAATAACAAGTTTGTAAACAAAAAGTACCTCAAGATGAAGTGAAAGCTGAGAGATTGAGAGAGAGGATTAGGGTTAGGGTTAGGGTTTTTTCTTATTTTCTTTCGTTTGAGTCAGCTGAGGATCGAATCGAACAGGAGATTTGAGAAATAGGGATGAGTTTTTTAATCGAACTGTCCGGGTTGGATTTTAACAATCAAACCCGCAACCCGAATGAATCGGCCTTCGGCGAATCCGAGCCATGTCCGAGCTCCTTTGACCGTGTCCGAGCCTAATTTGACCGTTGACCCGTGTCGGACACGGATTGACCATGTCCGACACGTGTCGTGCACGTGTCATGACGAATCCGTGTCCGATTCGAGTCGGACACGGATTCGTGGCCTCCGGGAGCAAATCCGTGCTTCAGAGGTGAATAGTGGATTCAATAGAACTCTTGAGTGAGGATTGAATCTAGAATATGTTTTCCTTGCTCCAGATTGGGTTGCTGTAGTTTAGGTAGGCCTCTAGTCTTTAAAATCAGGGATTAGACTGTTTATCAATATTGTGATGCTTCGAGGCGATTGTTCCAAAGTTACAGAATGCCGTAGGCGGTCTAGACATTGGATCCAACTCCTAGAGCCTAGGCGTCTTGGTGGAAGCCTAGGCGAGGCCTAGGCATTTTCTTATTTTTAGTATTTACTTACAATTTCTAATAGTCAATGGCAATGTCATTGAAAGCTTAGGCGCTGGACTGACACCGAGGTAGATTTCTTAAGTGGTGGTGGTGGAGGTTTTGCTAAAGGTCGGGAGCGGTAGAAGGTTTGTTAGTAGTTGGAGGAGGTTGGAGGACGTGGAGGCTATAATGGATGAAATCATGAAATCATGATCAATGCCTAAAGGGTGCAGTCCTTGTAGGCAAATAATACTCCTCTAGGTGCTTCCAAAATCTAGGTGGGTAGCCTAGAATCTAGATGTTGCCTAGGTGCTAGGCGCTATGCAGGCGGCCAAGATATCACTTAGGCCTAGGCGTATGCCTAGGCAGGTTAGGCGGAGGCTTTTTAAAACATTGGATTGGATTGTTCAGTGAATCATCTATTTGCTTGAATAGTTACCAAAAAATTTGTTCAGTAAATGTTTAGGGTAATTTAGTTTGTATAACTCATCCAAAACATAGTAGTAAAATAAGTTGCCAGGTACAATTATTTTTTTCAAAGACTTCAAGTATGATGCTGGTCATTTTTCTTGATTAGCTGATCATAGAACAACTGCTGAAAGGTTGGTGCCAACTTTATGAGGACATCTTTCAGGTATTGACTGCATCTCTCTTTAATTTGAATGACCATGGGTACTTGGTGAACCATCCTGATGACTTCTCTATATAATGTAAGGCTTGGAAAGCTTTTCTACAAAACAAAGATTCTATATATAGACGATGTGCATTATAGTTTACACTTTATCTTGCATTTGTTATCTAAGTATGGAGGACATTTTTTTTGAATGGCAGCTGGTAAACGTACTGGTAAAAGGCTGGCACTACATACTTATATAAGTACACCTTTCAGTTATTATCTGACTATTCTCTTTAATTTGGATGATCATAGACTCTGTACTTCGCTATCTTGATGACCCTATATAATAAGAGGTTTGTGTTGCAGGACAGAAGCCTCTCTCAGAATAGATGAATTCACATGTAGATTACCACATAATAGTTAACACACTTCTGTTTTTCTGGAAAGAAGTCTCTTTGAATTGGATTCAAAGTTTCACATAGTCTGAATGAGAACAGAAATTTCATGTATATGGCATGTGCCAAAAGATATGGTCCGTTCTAAAGAAATCTAGGACTGAAATTCCTTTAAAGTTTCATAGTCTTTGTGAGAACAGAAATTTATATATATGGCTTGTGCCCAAAAATGTTGTTCATTCTAAAGAAATTTAGAACTGAAATAGTTATTTTATGCCTGTGCTAGAATGAGATTGTCATTACACATGTTTGTATTTTAACATGCTAATACTTTGCCCATAGACAGACAGAGATGGACAGGAAGTTAAGATACATGATAGTTGTAGAAATGTATCAATACCAGTTTAGACACATTGATATGATTAGTCAAAATCTTGTATTCAGCATGGTCTCCTAGATCATGTTTTAGAGAAATTGTTATCAGCTATGTTAGCTGGGTACTTATATCAGCAGCCGCACCCATACCGGCACATACCCTTACCCATACTGACACTTCTTGGATGCTTATTGTATATATGAATGCATGTATCTAGGCATGTACTCAGTTATATATTTCATATTTTTAATTAATTTAAAACGCTCATATCTAGTCCAAAAATGAGCGCATTACCAACTTATAATCTACATAATAAAAGAGCGAAGTCCTTGTTGAATGAAAAAACAACGTTGATCTCATGTAAATAATTAATTTCAATACACACAATAGCCGTGCACTTGTACCCTAGTTTTTACAAAGTTGCCATGTCCTGTTCATGTACCGGAACCCGGACGTGTACTGTTCCCATTTCCATGCAACATAGGTGATTAGTGAGTACAGTTGGAAAGGAAAGGATTAGGCTGTGGGAGTTGGCAACTGCCTGCGCATATGGTAGGGTACTGCATGTGCATTTCTTTCTCTTTTAAGTGTTCTATATGTGCTCAGTGACCCTGCTTTTGTGATTCTTACTCTGATTATCTGGACTCCTTAGATGAGTGCTGCAGAAAGATCATCATATTGTAAAAACTGGAAGCATGATTTTGAGAAATCTGCATTGAATTTTTTAAACTACTGTCTAGATCTCTGTTTAGATTTTAATTGGAAGTGTTTTTTGTTGCCTCATCTGTCAAAGGCAAATTTTGTTCGAAATTTTAGTTATTACCATACAAATATTCTTTGGGGAACAAATTAGGATTTTCTTATTAAATGGGTACTCTCGTCTTCTCTAGTTGTGGTGATATTTAGTAAGACACGCTTGGAATTTTTTCCCTTCTTTGTTCAGAAATCGGTGTGTGATTGGTGGCAAAATCCCAGAATTGAAGGTGTTACTGCAAATAATTTTAGAATTGTGCTTGTAACCTTGAACTCAGATGATGTATGAGATTGATCTGGATTAATGAACTTTCACTGAGGATTTAAAATCTGTATTTGGTAAGATTAGATGCTTCAAAGCAATAGTAAGTGATGTTCCTTCTGCCCTTTGGCTTTACTTTTATGCAACCATGTAGTGAATTTTGAAACAATCATATGGTGTGTTGCTGCTCCTCAGTGGTTTTAGGAGGGTTCAGAACTTAAATATATTGTATGGTTGCTGCTGATGAGTTTTAATGAAGGTTATTAACCACTATCCTACTAGATCTTCTCATGCTTTGACAATTTCAGAGACTTATTTTTTGCTAAGTAGTAGAAGGCAAATTTTACTGATAGAGTTTAAGTGACAACACAGTTAATTTAAAACCACTTGACGGCTGCAGAAGTTTAATCTGATCGTGAGTTTTGAATGCTTCCAATTGGTATGCAGTCGAAACAACTGTGTGAGCTAGGGATTTGGGGAAGATGGAATTCTGTACATTGTAACTCGATGCCTAAGAAGACATACCCATAATTATCACGTCTGGTTTCCACATTTAAAATTTCTATAAGAGAATAAGAAAACAGACACATAGTGGAAGTGTAGATATTAGTATTCTTCATGATGTCCGAGTTTTTTTAGGCACAAATATCTATTTAAAGTTATTGGCAGTTTTTTTGAGGATCTGGTATCCTGATTGATTTGGTGAAGTTTAAGAGAGGTGCCAAAAGAAAAGGGAAGATTACATGGCATCAAGCCATCAACTATTTGGTTGTCGTGTTGGTAGTTGTTTTTAATGTTTGCAACTTCATATGCTTATTTTTTCTTGGGCGGATGCTCCTTTTTTCCGCGGGATTGAGTATAGTGTGGGTGGGGCACTTAGAGAAGTTCATAGAAAAAAGTATTTCTTACTTAAGAGCTTTGGGGAGAGATTGAGATAAACTTGCTGGAAGTTGCAATTATTGTAATATAGAAGTTGCTAAAGTCCTCAGAAGTCAGAACAATGTCAGACTCGCTAAACTCGGAAGCTACATATCCTATACGCTTTCCATTTGTCACTTTTATCCCTATTGTTCTAAACCCTTTTTGTTTTGCTTGACTATTGAAGTTTCTCATTTGATTTTATCAACCATCAAATCTATTTCATCTATTGAATAAATTCATGTGGTTTAATGCACCAATCCAAGACATTTTCTTCCTGCTGTAGTTTGTTATTGATGATTCCTTGTCAAGATGACTGTTATTTTGTCATCTAATTGAACATTTTTTGGCTTCTCAAGTCCAAATGACTAATTAATTTTCCTTCCTTTTCCTCATTTTCTACATAGCTGGTCAATAAATTATTCTTATCCATACTTTTTTCTTGCTATTTTATAGGAATCGTTTGACCCAATTGTTGATGCTGTAACTGGTCGGGATCTTATCCCCTCCATGGTTTATGGGTGAGGAAATGTCTTTATTTTGTTTCATTCATTGGTTTGTTTCTATGGTGTTGGTGAGTCCACAAAGTTGATCCATCTTGATTTATGTGCCTTCCTAATTGAATTTCTTTCTGTTTATTTTGCAGAAGGGAAGTCAGAGATCAAGACTTTGGAGGAATGTATTGCGTCGTATTGACCTTGAAGTAAGAAAGTTACCTTTTGTTAATTTTCACTTTATTTCCTGGTGGTAATTAAAGTTATGTAATCAAGGGTTTGATCTTGTTTCTGCGTCACAGCTCGTCTGTTGTATCAGCTGGGATTTTGCGTGTGTTGGGATGTGAAGTTGCTGAACTTCCATTGGTCGCCACAAGTAAGGACGGCCAAGGACTGGTAAGTTTACCTATAATATATTTGTTCATATGCAATATTATATTTAAGTTCTTTATGTATATTGCTTTCCATGCATTTACGACCATGAAAGTGGAGGCTTTGCCTCTGACGCCTGTCTCTGTTAATTAGGATGGGTGGGTAGGTTAGGCGATGGCTTGTTGTGTTGTGGATTCCTACCCTGTTACTAATGAAAAGAAAATGGATCCTTACGAACTGAAACATCTTCTGGTGGTGAGGGAGAAAAGCTACACATAGGCCATAGCTTACTTGCTCAAAAGTGCTTAAGTTGTGCTCACATTTGGATGCACTAGTAATGCGGGAAGGAATAAGAGCAAATTGCCGTAGTATAGTAGGAATGTCCTCACCAAATCTCTTCAACCAAGAAGCTACATTTAGGCATAAAGAATCAACATAAAAAACCAATATTTCCCCATTAAATTTCAATGAAAATTAAAGAAATTTATAGGCTCTGAGCCAACTTAGTTCCGAACTCTCCTGTCCTTGCCTCATAAGAAGTAAGATTCCAGCTCAACATCAACTTGTGCTCTCTTGCTGTTGTCAGGAATCACTTGAGCTTATGCACTTGATAAGTCCTTTCCTCCGGATGCATACTAGGTTTCTTCCCATAGAAGTAAAAGGGATTATGGTAGTAAGCAACAACATCTCGAGGATATGCTGGAGCTTTTGGGTGTCCATTGTATTCTTGCACATGCCTTCAACTATGTCACAGACTCACAGATTAGTGGCTCCTCATTAAGGTTAAGCAAAGATCCATTTTCCTCAGGATAGGAGGTAAGAACAATGGCTTTGAATAGACCATAATGCTAATTATGTTAGTCATCTGATGGGTCCGCTAGATGACATAGAGCGTTATGCAGTCTCCCTTGATAAGAGATCTGTGTCCATGCCAATGCCTCATCTCCTTGCTGCTGACAGACTCATTACTGGCTACAAGACAGAAAAGACTACCACACCAGCTTCTTTTCTTTGTTATCGATAGGTCAATGCAACATCCTTGATCATCTCTTATCAATCATTGTAATGATATACACTTTCTTTTTATCCCACCGCATGGTTCTGCAATCTTCTCCGTTGCGCTGTGCAGCAACTCATTCAAAAATGACAAATAGAGCCTCACATCAAAGTCCACTTTTTGGATAACACGGTGCTTGGGGCTTACTTTTAGTACTAAGTTATAACCTATGTTAGCGTTTGATAGCTTTTGTCTTTTTAAGCTATGTTAGCTACTGGTGGCTTTTGGTATAGTACTGCTTTACTTGTGTAAACCTAGCTTATTTAGGTGGGTTGAGAAGCTAGTGTCTCATAATTTGGAGAATCTCAATTTTTTAAATGGGGGGCTTAAATGCAAACCTATCCTGGTTTTATTAAACAAGTACATATAAAAAAGCCAGCTTAAAAGTCCCTTTGACCAAAAAATAAGCCACCCTACCCACCCACAAAAAATAAAAATTTAAAAAAAAAAGTACAAAAAATTGAAAAGGGAGAAAAAAAAAGAAAAAGAAGAACGAAAACCAAATACACGTAAGTAGTGGAAGTGTTGTGGTGAAACAGAATGTCACCCATTCCCAAAAATGTGATACTAAAGAAGATGGGAAGCTTGAGTAATTATCATAAGGGGGTTATGTTGGCCTTAGGATCAAACCTTCTTATACTGACTCAAATAGAGTTCAGCTTCTCAAAGAAGGCTTAATCAGTCACCGGAGAAGTTTCCATCTTCATTGCAGGCAAAGAGAGTATCGTTTTTGCTGGCAACTAGAAACTGAATCGAGGGTTTGCGAGAATGTAGGAATGTATTGCCTTCACCAGCTACGTCAGTTCTTCATCGTCAAAGTGTGTTCATGAACCATTTTTTTTATGAAGAAAGCGACATGAAGCTAAGAGAATGACATGATCTGGGTTTTTCAATAATGGGTTGGATTTTTTAGTTGGTAACTGGTCGTGTTTGACTTGTAAGCATTGTTTTAAATATCCCCGACATGGCCCGATATATCCCCCGATATATCCTTTTACAGGACTTGCCGCAATCGATATGGTCTTTAAATATCCTTTACCGTTTTTTGGCTATTTTGAGTGATAAATCCCCGATATGGCCGATATATTAACCGATTTGTGGATCAATATATCTTTTTATATAGCTTGTTGCAAAATAATATACCGTGTTTGGAATTTTTGGGTGAGATATCAAGGTTTCCCCATTATATCAAATGACATTTTGCCCTTAAAAAACATATCGAATGTTGCAATGTTACTTTGCACTTTTGTTTGTTTTAGAAGGTTGATTAGTGATCCTAAACATATATTATTCATATTTTGTATGCTTAAATTTCATTACATATGTTGAGATTATATTTTAATGCATTATATTATGTATGCAAACATTCATTATGGCATTCCGATATTTACCATATATCCCCGATATTTCCCCGATATCCGCAATTCGATATGAATTTTGGTCATCCGATATTTCACCGATATCCGATATTTAAAACCTTGCTTGTAAGGGGTTAAAATCTTATGCTGTTGGTTTTTTAGAACATCTAAAATGTGGATATTAAGGTAATTTTAATCCAGAACTGTTAAAATCTTTACAGTGACTAATTTACAGGGTGGAATTGAGGGAAGAAAACAATTTGAGGGGAAATTTTTGAATTATAATGATTTTGTGAAAATTCAAAAATACCTAAAATTGTAAGGTTATATCCAAAAACTCCAGTGGAAAATAACATAGCTTTATGTTTATGTGTGCGTTTCCAGCAGGTTTGTTGCAATTTTCCTCTTAAGAGTGTTCAAATGTCAAAGATATGAATGTCTTTCTTCAATAGCGTTGTCTGTGACACTGGAATAGTACCCCCAACCACCCTCCAAAAAAAAAATCTTTCGCCATTCTCCTCATGGTTTTAAATATTGGCCGATAATCCGATATTATCGCCGAGTTATCGGATTTGGGAGCTTTCCGCTGGAATAAGTAGTATTTTTAATCGGTTATCGTTTTTATGAGTTTATCGGCGAGTTATCGGCGATAAAGGCACTTATCAGCCGATTAGGGAGGCTGGAAATATCGTTTTTATCGGCGTGAGTTTGAGTTGAATTGTTGGGTAATGGGCTGTTACTTAGTGAGTTCTTAAACCCGACCCGACCTGACTCGCTTTTGACAATAAAATGAAGTTTCTAACTTCAAGTTCAACCTTAATCCTTCGTGAATCTCTCTTCCTCTCTGTGCGGCTGTTCTCCGAGCCTTCAAGCCTCTTCAAACTCCATCGACTCAAGATCTATGTTCCCCTCTAACTTCGTTGACCTCGTTGCTCGCCTCCCCGACCACGAAGCTCACGAACACTGACGTCATTCGCCTCCCCGCCTCAAAGCTCACCTCCGCCGACATCGCTCACCTCCCCGACATCGAAGCTCACCTTCGCTGACGTTTATATTTTATTAAGCGTGGTTAGATTATATTTTTGGTTATTATATTATATATATACACCATCCAGTATATCACTCCAATAAATACTACTTATCCCCGACATATCCCCGATTTTCGTTATCCGATAAGGACCGTCCGATAAATCCCCGATAACCGATATTTAAAACCTTGCTTCTCCTCCTCTGCCTCAACATTTGCTAAGTTTTCGCACTACAGGAAGTGTTTTTTTGGTCACTGGCTGTACCTAACTATTTAATGACTTTTTTCTCCTGTTTTTTCTGCAGGGCTATTTCCAATCTCTTTTTGCATGCATCGAAAAATTGTTGGAATCTTTGAAGATTAAGCATTTCGTGCTTCCTTCAGCTGATGAAGCTAAATCTATCTGGACTAAGAAATTTGGTTTCAGTAAAATAACTCAAGAGCAGGTGAGTAGCCGCTTTGGTAGGCAGATCTAGTCGTAGTTAGAGTAGCAGAATGGTTGTAGTAACGCGGTTTACTTGTTTTGCTTACAGCTCGTTGAGTATGCAAAGGGTGCCCGCCCAATGATCTTCCAAGGTACATCTTGGCTTTACAAGCCTGTCCCCTGTACACAAGACTCCTTTTCTGGAAACCCGACCTAGCTGATTGACAAAGTGTTTCGGTCCTCTTTTAGTTGTAAGGTTGGAAGAGCCGTTCTTTGTTGATCGCTTTCCATTTTAGATGTATATATAAGGTTCAGCTGCAATGTACAGAAATGAAAGTTACACCGTGAAAGCAGTTTTTGGGCTACTTCTTTTTCTCGAAAGAAAGGAGGATGAGTTTTGCATTCCTTTTCCCCCTTTAATACGAGGTAGTGAATGTGTCAGGCTCGGATGAGATTAGGACTTTATATCGAGCTTTTTTGAAAATCAAAATTTTGAGCAAAGTTATTTCTGCGATCATTCCAGTCTTTTTCCTTTTTATTTTCTCTTTATGTTGGAAGTATAGCTTGCATTATCTTCTACTTGATCTGATGGCTGCGCGATAGTGTTTTGCTATGAATAGATGTTTTTTAATCCATCGATGTCTTCCGTTCATCACTGTCCGTTTTTTCTTAACATGTTTAGTAATGTAGGTTTTGCTATGAATAGATGTTTTTTAATCCATCGATGTCTTCCGTTCATCACTGTCCGTTTTTTCTTAACATGTTAAGTAATGTAGGTTGCAAGGGGGGGGGGGGG
>BQKN01000967.1:44260-72585 GCA_022839385.1 Asparagus kiusianus
TTTGGTTTCTATGCATATATATAGTTATATATACATACATGTGTTTTGGTTTCCATGTTTATAAATATGAGATTACATATTTTATATTTATTTTAGAAAACATTGCATAGAATATGCATATTTATAAAAATATTGTATTCTTAGTTTTTGGACTTAACAATATTCATATACATATTTTATTAAGTCTACAAAATTATTTTGTAAAGTTTCAAAACATGGTTTAGCCAAAATGTCAAAAATCATATGTTTGCATTTTCATGTTTTGGACTATTTTGCAAAATGATGATATTTCTCATTTGGAAAGTCCTTTTAGAAAACCAATTTTTGTAGCATGTGTATTATCATGTCTACAATCATTTCCCAAAGTTTCATAATTTTTAGAATTTATTTGATATTTTTAAACAATGTTTTAAAATTAGCAAACTATTTTCAAACCTGAAAATTTCATATATCAGTTCACGGTCGACCGCCACGGTCGACCGTGCCGGTGTTTTCCCTCAGGATGTTGCAGAAACTTTCGCGGTCGACCGTCACGGTCGACCATCAAGCTAAAAATTCCCACGGTCGACCGTCGCGGTCTACCGTCGAACTCTCTGGAAATTTTCTGAGGTTAAAAGGTGCCTCGCGGTCGACCGTGAGAATTTTACGGTCGACCGCCGATAGCCCAACGACTATTTTTGGTACAGAATCGTATTCCTGATTTTCTAGGATTTTTATTGTTTTGTTTGGGGTTTTGGCTGTTGGTTTCTCTTCCTATATAAACCCCTCATCCCCTCTTCTATCAGTAACCAAGGAGAAAGTTTTAAACAAGTTTAAGAGGGTTTTACAGTTTGTTTTAAATTTGGTTTTTGTTTACAAAGGAGGAAGCTTACATTGCAAATTGAGGGATTCATTCTCAATCTTATTCATCCTCTCCTTTGAGTTTATAAAGAAGTTTTCTAACTCTTTTCTCTAGCAATTTTATTATTGATTTTCATATTCTTATTATTGCTAGTTTGCTATTTGAGTTAGATTTTATTTCACTCATTGTTTACACACACCCACATGAGCTTATTGTATTTTCATACATAGTATATTTGGGTTGGTGGGAGTTGTAATAATTGAGTGTGAGCTTTCATTGTGTTCTCATCCATATTAGAGAACAATCATTTGTTGTATTTGTGCTTATTATGAGATACACTTTGTAATACACTTGTACACCGAGAGGAGTATGTGGTGAGAGTCAGGGATCGTCCCAAGAGGAGTGGCGTCGGTTGACGAACCTAAGGAGAGGTTGTAACCGAGCACTTGAGGGAGACACGGCTAGGTCCAACACTTGTGAGGGTGTAGAGTTGGTTTGCAAGAGTGTGAGTTGTAGAGTTTTCGGTTAGCTAGAAAACTGAGTGTGTAGAAGTTTCAGCTTCCAAACCTGATTGTGATAGTAGATTTCTCCTCGGGAGTGAGGAGCGGAGACATAGGACGAAATGTTCGAACTCCGTGATCATTTGAGTGTGTTTGAGTTTGTCATTGGCGCATTTACTTATGCATTTATCTTATATCGCCAATTACCTATTACTCATGTATATTTTGCCCTATCATATTTGTAGTTTGATTATATCACCATTGTGTTAGTTTATATATCCTTGCATATATTTCTATCATATAAGATATATCTCATTGCTCATATTGCTTATCCTAGCTCACATATCTTGTTGTATTTCATACTTGCTAGGAAACTTGTTAATTAGTTTTAATTGACATAAAATCAGATTAGATTAGCATAAGACCCTAATCACCCCCCTCTAGGGTCTAACAACTTTGAAATAAAATTATAAAAAATATAACAAGCTACAACGATTTTGACTTGAGTTTTATAAGGAAATGGAGCAGTAACTTTTAAAATTTTGAATATTTGCTTTAAAATTCCCCATGCTTTTTCCACTACATTATGTAGTTGTGCATGTCTATGATTATATTTGTCTTTAGTATCTCGATAGGCTCTGGTGGTTCTATTTGCAAAATCTCCAAGATGATAGCGTGATCCACGATATGTGGCGATAAATTTTGAAGTATTAGCATACCCTGAGTCAACTAAGTAAAAGCAACCTACGTATTTAAAATTATGTGACTTTAGTACTAATTGATTCCAAATAAACCAAAAAGAAAAATATTAAAATTTACCTTCAGGAACACTAAGTTTACTATCTTCCAGCATTGCACAAAGTACTGACATATCAGATGCTGATCCCTCCCATCGAGCAACAACATAAAGAAAAGTATGATCAAAGGAGCATGTTGTCATTACATTTTGAGATATGAAATTCTTTCGATTATGCTACCTATTGTTTTTCTTTTTCTTCACAATTGTAGGAATTTGAGATCCATCAATTGCTTCCACTGCTTTCTGCATATATAAAAAATATAAAGTTCTAATATACAGATACATACACACATGCACATTTAAAAAGATTTCAAAAATATATGCTGAGAGTTCTACCTTGAAATATGGGAAGAAATTAGGATTCTCTCGAATCTTAGGATGAATGTCTACGTCAGCCGTGAGAAGTTGGATATAATATTGTTTCAAAGATAATATAGCATTAAGCATATTATTATAAGCACATTATTATAATGCATGCGAAATTTCGTATAAAAATATACATAGTTGTTCATTGCAGCTTAATTATCTAGTTGGCCTTAAAGCATTCTTCTCAATTAGAACATTTTTAAGCAAAAGAATTACCTCAGAACTCATTCAGAAGCAAGAATATGAATGATCAGGATGTCCAGCCAACATATCTTCTACAAGCATATGACTAGAGAATGACCTAGTTCGACATGGACGAGGAACCTGCTTCATTACATTTGATTGATGAATGACACTTGTAATCATCTCGTTCCACATGTACTCATCCTCATCTTCATCATTCAAAAGTAATGCCTCTATAAGATCATCTTCATCATCAAGTGCTTCAATATTATCAACACTAAGATCGCTTGCAAAATCTTCAAATGAATTCATCTTCAACCAAATTAAAAACGAAAAAAATTAGACAGTTTGTTGTAAAGAATGGCAGGAGAAGTGATAAAAGCATGAGTTTCATGATGATTTGAGTAAGCCAATCTGAACAAGTGATCTGATAGCAACATCTGTTCACAAATAATCAAAAGTCCAGTGCAAGCTTTTCAAAGGAAAATTAAAGGTTTCGATCTGAAACATAACAAGCATAGAAAGTAATATGATACATGATGATTTAAGTCAATCTGAATAAGTGATCTGATAGCTACACCCGTTCACAAATAATCAAAAAGTGTAGCTCTCTGAAAAATTAATTTTTGGTTATTAAGTTTCCAAGGATTTGTAATGAGCATAAAATATCAGTTAGATCAGAATTCCGTAAGATCACAAGAACAACATGTCTCTAGATTTCTTAGGTCATCCAAGCCAAAAGGTGTCATCTATGAAAATGCATGTGTATCCACAGCGAAAAGGGTTTGCCTATGAAGAAGGCAGTCAAAGTTTCAAGAAAGGGTTCAAGCATATTTTGAAGACCAACAAACATGAAAGAAGCTAAGATACAGTTGCAAGAAGGGATGTTTGAAAAAAATGATTAGTTTGATGTAGGGTAACAACCCAGGCAAAGGAGCAAACAAAGTGAAATAGCAAAATAACCAGCATTTCAGCATTAGAGGGAATGCATATTAGTCCTGGTTATTGACTACATGTATAATCCAAAAACCATAGCAATCAAACAAACTTTCAAGTTATCAACAATAGGCTAAAGCATGCAATGACCTGTAACATTATGAAAACAAGCTGCTCGCATTATGAAAAGATGCACTGCTCCTCACCTCCCCGTCTTCCTATAAGATAATCTCTCATTTCAAAATTTTTTCCAGCTCTAGGAATCCCCACTTCTAGCACTAATAGTCCAAAACCATCTAAGGAGCACATTTGTCTAATATAATCTCATCCAATAGAAAAGATAATCTAAAGTCTAAACATAAGACCTCTTTGCAAATCTTAGTCTCTTTGCAAAAGATTATCTAACATAAAAACCATCCAACATAGGATATAATCTAAACATTAAAAAAATCATAATTTGATTATCTGACAATAAGAAATCACTCTTTGGAACATCAACTTCAACTAAAAGCAAGAAAACATACTAGTAAACTAAATATGAGAGCACATTTAACACATCTATTAGTCTTGAATCTTGAGACTTGAACATAAAGCATCAATTCAGATGAAAGTTTTGTTTCTCCTGAAGTAAGCTGACAAATGACCCCCTCTCCTGCATGTTGCTGTCATGAGCTTGTGACATTCATGATTGATCCTGAGAAGTTTGAGAAAACTCTTACCATCTTGGTTGATTAAAGGACTCACATTGGAACTGGTGCACTTGAGGTTATTGATGTTGGAAATTATAAGTCATTGATGGATAACCAGACATTGTATTTTGTAAATCCATTTGTTTCTTGAGCCATGATAGTAGCATTTGACCGTTAAGCATATTAGCGACATGACTATTTCCTCCTTTTTAATAGCTTCTGCTCCTGCTACACATAGATCTCTAGTTACACCTTGTAATTTCATTATCTTATCCATGCACTCTTTCATTTCAGTAGGCACCCTTTTTTGGAATCTACTAGCTCTTTTGTAATTTTAACTCACTGCTTTTGGAGCTTAATCATTTTTGACAAATTATTTTTAACTTTAATACCTGATACTCAACGATGAGAAACATTTTTAATCTTACGCTTTAAACCCGATGGTCGAGCGTGATACTTTATGCTCGGAGTAGAAATATGTATTGGTTGTGGTGGTGGTTGTGTCCCATTATAAGAAACTTGTCTCTTCCACTTTTTGTACCTCCTCTGAATCACTCAAATCTATCTCGTCATTGTGCAGCCCCTCAGTATCCTCGAAATTATTATTTGAACTAGTGCTTCCTTCACGCTCATTGAAGTTATCAATAGTCCCAAACCACCAGCGCCCCTTAGATGTGTTACCTCCACATAGAAAATCCATATCATCAAACTGAGGAAAATGTTTGTTCTTACTTTTTAAATACTCATCATTCTCCTGTGGTAGAAAATTCATAATAAATATACTATAGTTTTATTTATATAAAATTCAAATTCAATAATACTAGAAATTTAGATAATACCTTTATCAATGCCTCCCAATCTTTTGCATTAGGTGCAATCACCATATTTTTACCTTCATCCCAACCCAACCTGATTTATTTCGGAGTTTGTAATTAAGAGAATATTATTTTTTAAAAATTTTATAACGGCTTTGCATTTGTGGTTTACCTCTATCATCTTGTCCAGTCCTATCTTTAACTCATCAGTAACTTTTTTTCATTGCTCGGTAGTGAAATGACCTTCATTGTTCTTTCCTTTAAGGATCATTTGCTTTAATATTCCCAACAAATAATTATCTTCAGTTATAGTCCAGTTCCTGGCTCGAAGCATTGACTGTCCACCTTCAGGTTGAGATTGTGCTATGAAGTTCTTCTTAGCCATTTAGATCATTAATGAGAATTTTAAAAGAAGTTAATCAATTAAATAATAAACTAATCAATTATAATCTATTAGAACTTCTTAAACAACCTGCTGTGGTTTGATATTGAGTTGGCAGTACAAAGAAATACAAACTCAAACTATAAACCTAGTACCACTAATATTATGTGACATATGGACATAATTTAAATCATTCATAATTTAAACTTAAATTTAAAGGAAACTCAAATTCAATAACAAAATGCATTTGTAGTGCTAAGCACCTGTTTGGTGGAAAATTTGTAGTAAATAAAATGAAAGAAATTTGATTTGTATTCTCTTGATCTCAATTATAATTTGGATTTTCGATTACAAAAGAGAGGAGAATTGATCTGAATTCTCCCCTTTGTTTAAATCTGGGTTCTTCCCGGTAGCGATGAGATGCCTTCCTCGAATGCTTGCGTCGAGTTTGCTTCTCGTTGACGATCCGAACGTCTTGTTTCACTGGAACAGTATCTTATCCTCACAATTTGATGCTGTGGAGGACTTGCGTGGCAAGTTTAAAACCCTGAACGAGTTGATAACTCAGAGCGAGTTTAAACTCTTGTAAAAGAGTTGATTGATCTTAACCGTAATTGGTTAGACAAGCCAAGCATGAAGATAGCCCCAAGAATCTGTTGCCGAGAAGATGATCCGAAGAAGCCGATCTCTAGATCTCCAAAATTCTCAAAAATCCAAAGATACCCCCCTCCTCCTCTCCAGTCTTAGGATCTCTTCTTTGCTGCCGAGGAGAAGGATCCGAATTAAGCTGATTTCTTAGTTATTTATAGGGGATTAAGGGGTGTAACCTCCTCCTTGATTCGCTCCTAAGTGGGGCTTATGGGATGTAACCGCCCCTTAAATCACTCTTGAGTGGAGTTGTGATCCCCTCAGATCGTGAGAAACGGTTTTGAAACTGTTCAGCTCGTGTTTGAACGAGTTAAATGTAAAATCTGTATTCTGGCGTGAATTCTGCGTCCAAACATAGCGTCCGGAAGCTCGTTTGTAGCAATTTGGAAGCTGCATTTGCAGCAATTTGGAGGCTGTATTGACAGCTTGTTGGAAGCTGCGTTGGCAGCTTGGAAGCTGCGTTTGGCAGCGGATGGAAGCTGTGTTGGCAGCTTTCGGAGGCTGCGTTTGCGGCCAAATATGAGTTGCGTCCGTAGGCTTGAGCTACGTTAGTGATGGCTGATAAGGAACTGCATCCGCGGTTGAATTGGCGCTGCGTCTTGATGCTAAAACGCGAGGAGGACTTCCGCGTCTTGGTTTGAGGAGACCGTTAATTTGTAGTCTCTTTTTGTCAGAGCGTTGTAAAGATAGTCGTTTTGTAATCTTTGCTTTAGCTCTTTGATATGTGAGAGTCGTCAGGTTGTAACTCTCACTGTTGATTGTGAAGACTATTGATCAGAGCTTTCATCGATTATTATAAAGGTCGTCAGATTGTAACCTTTATCGATCTACGTGAAAGTCTTCAAATTATAGTCTTCTAGAAGCCGTCAAATTGTAACTTCCATCATCGGTGTTTGATGGGGATTAACTATCTGCAGTACTTTTTAGATAGCCTACAGCACCTATAGCAGATACAACTCAGACTTACATAAAATTTTAATTTATGCCAAAAAATAAGCAGCCTTACAACACAGTTACTAAACTAGTTTCAAGAGTTTGACATATGCTCATATTAAAGCTTTTGAATTATACAAACAGAGTTTTATCAGGATCATAAATATTATTATGAAACTAAAATCTCAAGCTCATACTCTGCATGATATCTAATGAAAAACTAGTTGCATTAAAATCCTAAAATTTCCTGATGCATGAGATATTGTGTACTTGACTAACTAATCTAAATCTTATGGTGATGCAAAAACCAAGAACTTCTACATAATCACTTATATACAAAATTTAACTGCATTCATTCCTAACAAAAATCTAATCCACTTAACCATCAACACTCAATCTTAAAATAATCTATTTTAATAAGACTTCAATCTAAAAGTACCCTAAGGGGGGAGGGGGGTGAATAGGGTATTTGGTAATCTAATCCGATTTCGATGCCAAAATAAAACTTATTAACTAATATATCCTAACAATATGGTATACAATAAAATATGTAAGGGTATACAATGAGCAATAGCTGATATAAACAATGAGACAATGATAAGTGCACCAATGCCAAACACAAACAAACAATATGATCACGGAGTTCGGTCAACCCTCGACCTACGTCTCCGCTCATCACCTCGAGGAGATTCTCCACTATCAACCAACACAACTACACAATCGGTTTTCAAAACTCACCGAAAAATTTTATAATTCACACATTGATAATCACACAATACACTTTCCTAAGTGTTGGTCAACCCGTGTCACCTTCCTCAAGTGCTTGGGATTACTATCTCTCCCTAGGCTTTTACAACCAAGTCACTTCTCTTGAAATTGACCCCGTTCTTCTCCAACCACTCCTCTAAGTGTCCTTGTATAATACAATGTGTTTTCTCAATGAAAGTACAAATACAAGATTTGTTCTCTAATATAAACGACAAGAACGAAAATTAAGTTCTCTCTCAATGAAAGATACCCGCAATCCAAATATACAATATGTGATATACTAAAGCTCAAATGAGTGTGTATTTAATCAACGAATAAAACAAAATTAAGCACAAACAAATATAAACAATATAAAGAGAGGGTTTAGAAGACTTCCCCAAGGCAAGGAGAGTAAGAGCTTGAAGATGAAACCCTCAACAATGAAACTGATATCCAAACTTGTGAATCTCTTTTCACAAGAAACAAACACACTTAGATTTCTTGATAAACTCTTAAAAACTGGTAAAAATACTTTTTTAAAACTTTCTTAAGTAAAACAAATTGGTTATGAGGCATATATATAGCCTCATCATCAAAACAACCCAAAAACTAGTCGTAACAATGCAATCTGACAGTTATCAGTCGACTGATGCTTTGCATCGATCGACTGATATACTGAAACTTCAAAAGGCTAAAAAATGCTTCTTCTCGGTCGACTGATACTGTTCAGTCAACTGAGGCACTGTTCACGATCGACTAACACTGTTCAGTCGACTGAAAACATGCACAACATATTCTAAAATTTTGCACAGCTGATTTTCTAAATTTAATCTAAAATAGCAAAACACCTCCAAAAACAGGGAAACATTTATACACATGAATATAAACATGTTAGAGAAAAAATTTCTGAAATATCACTTCGCATTTATGAGAACTCACTGTTTTAAAACAAATATTCCAGATTTTAAAAACTACTGAAAACTTATTGTTGTAAATTCAATTTAAAATAACAAAACAACTCCAAAATTAATAAAACTTGGGGAAATGTTTGTTTATATGAAGATGAATATGTTAGAGAATAAAATTTTCAAATTTCATTTCCTAATTGTGAAAACTCATGTATTTTGCAAACTGTTTAAGAGTACAAAATCGTCAAAATTTGATTTTGATGAAATCATTCGAAACAAGTTTTGAAACACTTTTCAATAGATTAATAGACTTGATGAAAGATATAAAATAGTATAAACAAGTTTTTAATCCATAAACATATTATTTTCCAAATAAATAAGATAAATATGAAATAATTATATATGTATATGTATATAACTTTTTTTCATATTTTATACGATTTAACTTGAAAGCTATAAAATAAAAATGTGTATGTGTGTAATATTTGAGCTTTTAAGTATAATCACACAAAGTATAAAAACTAAACTAGAAACTATATACCCAAGCTAAAAAGTCTTTGTTAAGCTTGCCTTGATTGCCAATGAAGCGACGATGAATCTTGACTTGAATTGCGACAGCTTCATTCCGTTATCCTTCCAACCTCCTTTGAATATGATCGTGAAAGTGCAAGTCCATCCAACCTCCAACTAGGATCTTTGTGTATGATTCCTAATAAGTAAATACAAACACTCGACAAACGATGTTAGGAATTATTTGTTAATCATCAAAACTAGATTAGATAGTAGGCTCATAAACATGAGACCTAACACAATCCACATGTATACAGCTTATAATTGCATTCTTTTTGAACAAAAAAAATCTAATCTACAAAGCAATCAACATTTGAACTTAAAATTAGTCTTTACAATAATTCAATTCACATCATCTTGGATTCAATCCAAATTCAAAGAAACTTTGCTAACAATTTTAACCTTTTTATTAAAAACGTATCAAAATTCCCTCTGTTAAGCCTCTATTGACAGCACTAAAAATGTTTACACTATTAAATGTAAGAAATTATAATGATCGTAAAAACAGAATTAACAATTGGCTGAGTGTATTCTAAGAGTAAAACTTAGATTATTAAAAAACAAAATTAACAATCGGCATAGTTCTATGTATAAAAATTAGATTATTAAAATTTCAAAAACGGAGAGTAAAGCAAAATCAACGAACCTCAACTCCTTTGTCTCCCATCACTTGAGATTAGCAATCGCCTGAGTGTATTCTGAGAAAATCCCACTATGAAAAAGAAAATTTCTCTCTTCTTGATTGTTCCCCCTAAAATATTCCTATTAATAGTTACGAAAGATCTCTCAGGTGGAAAAAGTAGAGGGAAATTTTTAGAGGAAAATTTTAGAGGGAAAGAAGTAGATTTTACATGGATCTCTAAAGATATTTTCTTCCGAATTCCGCTGCCTAATTCCGCTGCCTACCCTCACAAGATCCAGATGAAAATATTTTCCTCCTAATTCTGCTGCCTACCCTCGTATGAGAAGGCGGAACAAGCCTTGTTCCGCCTTCTCACGGGTAATAGTAAACCCTTCTATTGACGGGTTAAATGGATTGTTGGGCTCACGTGCAGGTTTGTTAACCCTTGGCCTTCTTTTTCTATTTGGCAGGCTAATAGAGAGTTAAACCCCCTTAACCCCTTATTTAGCCTCCTGCCAAACTCAGCCTTAAAAGATCATATCCTTAACAAGGACACTAAAATAGAGTTTGTACAAAATGATCAACAGCTAACTGATCTTATCACGAAATCTTGTCCTGTTTGATATAGGAATTAGGTACTCCATCATTGGAGGTCTAGTTAGTTAAGTTTCTTTCTTTCTTTTATTTTTTGTTTTCTTTTTTATTTAAATAAAAACAAAATAAAAATTCCTTTTTCTTACATTTTCTATTTTTTAAACAAAATAAAAATTTCTCTTTCTTTCCCTTTGGTTTCTTAAAATTTTGAAAAATAAAAAATTGAAAAAGAAAAATCTTATATACTGTCTTTCTTTGTGTCTACATATTTTTTAGTTGACCTTTTGCTTAATATTACTATACGGAGCATGAGATTGTATTTTCTCGACGAGCCCAAATTTTTTTCTCATCTATATATTTTATGTATCACATAATGACTTGTTGATTGACATGCTTTTGTGATTTCACTTCATCTTCTTCATAATCACATGGGCTATATATCCCACAATTTCGGTCTTTTTCTTTATTTTGACTGAATGTAAATTAAGTATATGTGCATCATAAATTTTAATTTTCATGTATTATAATCCAGATATTTTCAATTTTGACCAAATGGCAATTAAATGGGCAAGATCATATTTCATTACTTTCATGGGTTACAACCCATAAATTTTTTGCTTTTTTGTTCATTTTTGTCGGATGTAAATTATGAACGCACGCATCAAAATTTGTGATTTTCATGGGCTATGTCGCACAAATTTTGTCAATTTTCGTTCACTTTGACCAATTGCCAATTAACTACATGTAGTTTAATTTCACGATTTTCGTAGGTTAAACCCATAAATTTTCCTATTTTTATTCGCTTTGACCGAATGTAAATTAAGTATGTGTCATGTGTGCATCAAAATTCGCATTCAATGAACTGTAACCCATAACTTTTGTCAATTTTTGTTCATTTTGATCAAATAACAATTAAGTAAGCGAATTTTATCATTCTAATGAACTGCATAACTCACAATTTTTGCTACCTTGTTCGTTTCAACCAATATAAGTTAATTATTCTATATCAAAATTTATAATGTACATAGGCTATGATCCATTATTTTTTTCAATTTTCCTTCATTTTGTCAAATAGGTACAATGTACGCATAGTTAGAATTTTATAATATTCATGAGCTACATCGAATAATTTTACTATTTTCGTTCCCTGCTATCGAATGTAAATCAAGTACAGCAGGTCTATTCCATGAAAGTAATGAAATATGGCCTGTTTGTTTCGCAACAAAATGCAGAAAGTGGGGGAAAAGAAAATAATTTTTGATGTTTTCCTCTACTTTCAGAGGTTTGGTTCGTCAAAGCTATAAAAGAAAGTGTAGAAAAGCATGAGCTGTCACTATATTATTGGTTGGTGTGAGTAATTTTTGATGTTTTCCTCCACTTTCCTTGTTTAGATTTTTTTCTTGTGTTTGGTTCATTCTTAAAAGTGGGGGAAAACAGATAAGATGAGATGAGTTGTCACCATATTATTGGATGATGAGATGAGATGAGTTTTCCTCCACTTTCCTTATTTTTTTGGAGGAAAGTGATGGAATGAAATTTTAATAAGATGTGATGAGTTATCACCATATTATTGGATGATGTGAATAATTTTTAAAGATGATAGAAAATAAAGAAAAATGAGGAAAAGTGAGTTAGATGAGTTGATTGATGTGACTCATTTCTTGTATTTTGTTTATTTTTAAAAGTATGAAATGAGATGTGGTGGGATGAGTTGTCACAATATTATTGGAAGAAAGTAGAGAAAGTGAAGAAAAATGTGTTTTGGAAAGTGGGGGAAAGTTAAAAAATGAAGGAAAGTAGGTTTTGAATTCTGGGGGAAACGAAACAAACAGGCCCAATAGAGCAACCAATGACAAAACCAGTGGGGCGTACACGTTATCTTTTAAGCAGCGTCCATACCATACGATCATTAAGAGTACCCGAAGTGCTTCAACCTAAGCAGAGATCTAACCTAACCTTCTCCGCAGTGGGAAGAGAGCACTAAAATAAAACCCGCAAAAATTATAATCCACAATACCATAAATTAATACATACCATAGCAGTACAGTTCTTAAAATTATCCAGACACCATCATCATATAACGAAGGCACACTTCACCTTGGGCTACATGTCTTCTGTTTGGCCTTCTCAATCAAAGGTTTCAACTGCTTTTTCTCTGCAAGAATCTTCAGAAAGTTAAATAGGAACGGTATGTAATTGTGCTTCCTTCTGATATTTTCGGTTTTCCACTTCTTGAATTTTTCCTCCTCCATCAGTATTTTCTCCGTCACATTTTCAATCTCAGATCTCACCTCCGCCAATGCTTGCATATCACTCTGTTGCTGCATCAGCACATCTCTCTTCCTCTGCAGCTCCTTGAGCTCAGCAGTGTAAATCTCTTTCCTGTTCTTTATAACCGCCATGAGGTTGAACCTAATCTCATTCTGAGAGTAGCGTTCTATGCGCTCCTGAATCACCGGCTGCACCATTCTCAGCCAATCCAAATCTCCTTGCCCACCAGGACATTGGCCGAGGCTAATGGGTCCCTCCTTCAGCCCATCCAGCTCATAAAGCACCCCATCTACAGGTATGTAGCTTATAAAGTGATAGACATCATCATCCTTGCCCGCAGCTTTCTGCTCGTCCGGGACAAAGGGTTCAGGCCTCGCAAAGCTGTTGTGAGCTGTCCGAATCGCTTCACTGTTATTGATAGCTAAACCTTTGAGTTCTGGTGGAAAGTTCTTTGTGAATTCTTTTAGCATTGACAATTCTGGGCCAATATCAACCTCTGGGCAGTTCATTAGAATGGCGAGAATAGCTTGGGTCGCACAAGCATTGTTAATAACCTGCAGAGTATAAAAATCAATCAGAATAAGAGTGTATTAATCATACAAGGAAAATATGTACAGATGCCAAGAAATTTGCATCTAACCTGACTGGCAAAGAAAAGATTCGGATTTGGATCGTTGATCACAACACGATCATCCTTTTCTCCAGGTCGCCACTTGAATAGGAATATCAACCCATATACTGGCCTGTTTGTGCATGCAGGACTTGGATTACCTCAAAATGTAATTAAAAAAAGAACACAACATTGCTGGAGGGCAAATACTAACCGCAAACTGTTTAGGGAATCCAGATCCAGCGAATACAATTCCTCTACCTGAATGACAAAATATAATAGTGCATCAAATCCACATGAAATACAATTCAAATTAATAGAGAAATAGCTAATGATGAATATTCTGAGATCCATTGCAGACTCAAAATTCCTGTCACCACGCGACAATGCTAGAAACCTAACATTTTTAGGAAAGTTAAAATTTTTTAAAAAACACCTTGTTAGAGGACTTTTGAGGATCTGGCATACTGATAAATAGCCCACAGACAAAATAACCATAATGCTTCATAAACACATTCAAGCAAGTAGAACTGTGTGCATATATAGAAACGTGAACAAAGAAAAAATATATAGCAATGTCATAAACAGAACTTGAAAGGGAAATAAGAACCCAACACACGCCAACAAATCATTGAACGAATTTACTACAATGAAGGTTATGAAAAACTCATCAGGAGAATCTACTGGAAAAGCATGAGAAATAAGCTTCTACTCTTACCCTCCATCTTTGAAAAAGTTGCAATGCTTCTCATAATAGAAAAGGTCAAGGTAGTCTGTCATGTCTTCATGCGTTGCACTTCTTTAGGTGTTTAGATGACATCTAATCCTGAGGATCTTTCAGTAACTATTAAATCATATATAAGACCCTCCACACAAATTGAAGGTTAATTGCAGATGGAGCCCTCATAGTGTGATTGTTTTGAATTTATTACCCCTCTTATTTTATTATTGCGGATAGACCTCCTGAGTGATTTTTTTCTTTTTAGTCTTCAACCCTCAGAAAAAGAGAATTATTTTTTGACAAATAGAGGCCCTGAGTGAAAAAAAAGGGGGGGGGGGGTTGGGGACGGGGGTGCGGAGGGAATGTCAACCCACAATTAGCCCTAAAATTAAAACAAAAAGAACTACAACACTAACGCTTGTTTGGACAGTAGGGGTGGAAATTCATATGAGCTAGTTTTGGGTGAGAACCCTTAGGATTGAACATGTAACCTTTTGTAGATAATCCTAATAATTTCTGTCCAAAATGCTTGACTGGATACTAAAGGATAGGATCTTTATGATATTGAACCTGTATCCTTTGTGGATAATGCTTATAATTTCTACCCAAAATGCTTGATTGGATACTAAAGGATAGGATCTTTATGATATCGAACATGTATCCTTTGTGGATAACCCTTATAATTTCCATCCAAAACTAACGTTCATTACACTATTTGATCAGACACAATAAATGACTAATTAATAATGTTATTAAATAATTTCATTACATGAACTCATAAACATTAGAAATTAAATTACAAGCCTTTATCCCAAATTTTCAATAAGCTACATGCATCTTTTTTCTTACATTTAATCTGCTCAAGGGAAAATATATGGGAAAAACATCCATCACCACAAAAGCATACCAAGAAGAAAGTTTTTTGGCTACATGCAAGACGAATAGTATGATTAACCAAATAATACATAGACAGAAACCTGTAAGCAAGCATAAATATATAGCAAACCAGCACCTTTTTCTGAATGAAATGGGAACTGTCAATGGAACTATAATTGAAAATGCATTGTACTGCCATACTGATGTCTGCCCCTAAAAATTGTGAGTCCAATTTTGACAAGACATAACCCAGACAAAAAAAAGGATGCATAAAGGAAGTGGCAAGAAGATGTTTAATATGTAACTAAAAAGATTGAAGGAGAGAAGAGTGAACTTGCCTGGACACCTTTTACTTGCATCTGTTGTATAAGCTCAGTAAAAACCCCTGGAATGTTAACCAGATAAATCATTCACCAGATACTCTAGTGCTGATGACAGCTAACTAATAACATAAGTACAGAAAGAACAAACAAAGAGATGGCAAAATTCTTCTACATCCTTTTATTTATATAACAGGAAAACATATCTAATGAGGTTATACTTATATGTTCAATGAACACCGCTTTCCGTGCACTACATCAATGTTCTGGAAGTGTTCCCCTGCTAATGGATCCTCAGTGCTTGAGGACCCCTTCTTTAAGACCAAAAGAAAAGTGGGAAAAAAAACGTAGGCAGAGCATTGGCTAAGGCTTACAGTGTTTCTGGAAACACCGAGGTACATGATCATCCATAACTTCTACCCACATCCACATGTATAAAAAAATAACTTTCAGTGGTGATATCTAGCCATGGTTTGCATGTAGCAAAATTTGTAGAGTTAGTTCAATTCACTGTACTTGCTTGTCAAAACCAATTAGAGGAAAATATATTAAATAGAGGAAAACTTGAAAACAGATGAAAATGGAGAATATGAAGAAAAATATTACACACCATAAACTCGTAAAACATGCAGTCGTAGAGAGAGAAGGGAGTGCTAAGAGGAATCACATCCTTGGATTGAGGGACAGAAGCCGATGAGATTTTAGCTTAGAATTCAGGTCTAATCTCTTATGATGTTATTTAACAGGCATCAGTTATTATTTAGAATGGCTAAATTACCAAATTGGTATTTTTAGTTGATCCCTCTTAACAATAGGGTATTTTTAGAAGTTCCGATGCCAATTAGACTTTTTTTCACCGGCGACAACTACAGTGCGAATTGTAATTTTTTGTTGGGAAAATTTCTTCCACCCCCTGGACCTCTCATAATTGTTGTATCTATACCCTCGTCCTTCAACCTCCCCCGTGTCAAATTTATTCCACCCTGTCCTCCTTCACCCTCTCTTTCTCTCGGTCACTTCCATGAACAAAAAGAGAGAAAGATGAAGGAACCATGGATCGGTTGTCAAGGTCTTGAGCTGGGCTAGCTGACGACCCACTACTTGGAGAGCAAGCAAAGAGACGATCGTCGAATGGTCTACATGACATTGACAGCTGACTAGTGGTGGAGGGTGTAAATGGTAGCTCTGATCGACCAATAAAAAAGGTGTGTAGACACATGATCAGATCAGAGAGGTTGGTTTATGAATGAAAAGGGGGACGACAAAGGGAGAGGAAGTAGCTAGCGAGTCTTGGATAATGATCAGGTCTTTGAGAGTCGTTTGAAAAGCCATCATCATAGTCAGGCTCAGTGGCCCAGGCGGATATGCTAGCTAAAGCGGGTCAGACAAGAGTGAAGGAACTACATGCATCTGATCAAGAAAGCAGACAGGATTTCGACTCGGATGAGCTTCTACTCCTAGAAAGCTCTTCCTTTTGACGGCCCAACCCAAAAGGGTAGGTAATGAGAACCAGGATGTCGGATTCAGATAGCTTCCTTTTTTTTATTATAAAAGTGGCTCAGAAAGAATTGTGGGGAAAGGGGAAAGACCATGAGTCAAAATAGTCATGTTCATGGAAGGAGCTGTACTACGACTACAACTACTGGGCTAAATCTCTGACTTGCTTTAAAAAATGCAAACCGTCTACTGAACTATCGATTACCTTCGTTGGGCTACTCGACTATGGCTGGCCAACTACCGTTGAGAGCTCTGACTCAATCACTCGAGACCTAAAGGCTTCAAGCTTTCTTAGAGGTCTCTTCTCTGAGCATAAAAACCTACGATTGAATATTTGAGGGCTTAACATGCCTCATATCCAAAGAGGAAGAATGACAACGTTTGGTTGCATACAGAGCCTTCGAATCTCAAATGTATCTTTTTGATCGGAAAAGGACAAGAAGACTGACGGAAAACCCGCGTGTTTGACGCAATTGCATTCAACTCAGTGGATCAATATCATGACCTCTTTCTTCTTTTAAAACTCTTGTTCGTTAAGGACCTCTGACACGGGCTCATAACAAGATTACTGGGATTCAAACACCACTGGTCAACTCTACCATTTTCAGTGAGATACCTATCCACCTAAGCAATCTTCAATGGAGGTAGAATCTCACCTCATAAACCTAGCGGGGGAAAAAAAAAAGAATCAGCATGAATGCTGACCAGGTGCCAAGATTACAATATGGTAACCTGGAACAGTCAAAGCAAGGGCGGAGCAGGACCAAAACCAAAGAAAGCAGACCATCGAAACAAGATGACTGAGGTGCAGAGTCAAATCCATCCTATCAAAGGCGAAGAATAAGACCATACCACATGAAAAAACCATGTGAAACATTTGACTGATCACTGGGAGGAGACAACAAATGACCACTCCACAGACTCATTACATGCCTAAGAGATGGGCTCAAGTCACACACTTCCAAAATAAAAGCATTCAAGAGCCCTAGTGAGTGCTAGGATACATATACGTAGTCAAGCTCAACGAACAAGTTCCACACGTCATCAACCTCACCTTCTTTCTATCTCATTCCCTGAGGGTAGTCATCCTAGTTGGTTTTTCGGATTTGAAAGGCCATCTCGTGCCTCTACTCGTGCTCGATGTTTCCAGTCCAAATGCATTCCAAACTGAAATAACTCTCTAGCTGCGTGTGAATGCTATCAAGTAACGACTCCATCTTTTTTTTGTGACCCAACAATAGGTGCACGAATCAGATGGGTTATTCTTCAGGTTTTCATAGATCGGAGGTCATTGGAGCCCCCCAGTCTGTGAGAGGAGTTGTTCTCCCTTCCACTTCTGGATAAAGTCATCCCCTCCCTCGCGTTCAACCTCCCCCACCTACACATAACCCTAATCCAAACAAGAGGCTAATCATCTTGAATTTTTTCGAGCGCTTTGATGCTCGTAAAGTGTAAAGGTGTGCCTTTTGATAGGATTAGATTATGGGGAGTGCAATTTTGAGAGGGGATAACATAAATTTAAATTGGGTGAGGTTGGAGGAAGTGATGTAGGACGCTTAACAGAAAACTTAATGGAGGATTCAGATATTCACGAGCTAAATACAGATTTATACTTCCGCAAAAAAACAATCATATCTTTCAATCCGGAAGGTAGATTCTGACATATTATACATGTAAATCGCCTATCTCGACGAAACAGAGCCAACCAGATTGTCAGATTTTTACAATCTCATCAGTTATACCCAGATTTGGCTGAAATCTGAAAATAATCAGCCTTTAATTTATTTTTAGTAATAAAGTTGGAGTCTTTTAGATTAGAAAATAAATTTAAAAATTAGATTAGGAAACAAAATCAATTTTGATTCATAATTTGTTTCCTCTCTTATTGGGAGTCTTTTAGGATAGAATTTGGTACTTTCTATTTTTTTGTAATTCTTATCTTACGAGGAGTCTTATTTGATACTTTCTATTTTTATAATTCTAATCTTACTAGGAGTCTTATTTGTTTTTTTATTTAAAAAGAGTCATGTAACCCCAAAAGAGAATAACTTTTCATCAATAAAATTTCTCTTTTTCTAATATTTTCTTCGTGGATTCGAAGTTCTTCGTGGATTCGAAAATCATTCTTTGTGGATTCAGAGAACACCCTTGGTGGATTCCGAGGTTATCACTTCCGCGCTGCGTCATGAATGTGTAGATTAAATAGCTTCGAGAGATTAAAGGGTGGAAGAGAATTTCCCAACAAAAAATTACAGTATGTGCTCGAATTTTCACAGCCGACAAGAAAAAGGGTGTTATTGATGCTGGAGCTTTTCAAAATATCCTAGTAGCAAGAGGGGTCAACTTAAAATACCTATCTGCTAATTTAGCCTATTTAAAATTTAGATAGTGGATCAAGTTTAAGGGGAAGAAGTGTTAGTTTGTGTAATCAAGCAAGTGCTATGCGGATGTAAATGGAAGTCTATGATGACCAGGGGCATTTGGTAGCGTGCATCTGAACTGCAATGTAATTGGTATTTGCATGCAACTTAGTGCCTATTTAAAATTTCGATAGCGAATCAAGTTTAAGAGGAAAAAGTGTTAGTCTGTGTAATCAAGCAAGTGGTATGCGGATGTAAATGGAAGTCTATGATGACTAGGGGCATTTGGTAGTGTGCAACTGACTTGCAATAACTGATAATAGATGCATTAAATTCATGGAAAGTTGCAAAAAGAACAATCATAGATTCATAATCAACTATGCATAAATAGAGTAAATAGTAAATATTAAGAAAAACCAACATAAGTCAATGTGGCACATAATATCCCAAATTCAGAAGCCTAGTGCTCAAAATATCAGCAAAAGAGAAAGCATGGAGTCTTCAATACCGAACTAATGCCAAGCACCTAGACAGATTTCTTTTTTTTTTGTTAAGTGGTGGTGAAGGAAACTTTGATGAAGGTCAAAGGAGATGGAGAAGGTGTTTGCAGTTGGAGTAGAGGAGTTCAGAGGTGGTCAGAGAACGTGGAAAAAACAGAGAGGAAATAATGACTAAGACGTACTATTCAGTTTGCATAAGCAGCTCACGCTCCTAAGGCCTAAGCAAGCGGCATAGGTGCTATTTAGGCCTAGCCAGGCACCTAGACTAGGCGCCTGCCTAGCTTGCTTTTTAAATCATTGCTCTGGACAAGACAAACGTGGCCTAGCCCGCCTAGCTCACTTTCTAAAACATTGCTAGGGACCAGATAAAAGTGGCCAAGTTACATGCAACTGCAAAAGCAAAGTTGCAAAAGCAATCCTTCAGTTGCAGGCTAACAAATGGCCCTTTAATGTGATAGTCGCACCACAGATGTAAACAACCAGTTACTTTTAGGCCAGTCAATTCAAAGGAATGAGGTCCAAAATTATATTGATCTACAACATTTAAAATGACATACTTAAAATATGGATTATGCCTTTCCATGTTTATGAGTCAAGTGGTAAGAAGGAAGAGTAAAGAATATGACAACTCAATGCTTTTAGCTGCCAGCTTTTTAACACTTGATCCACAGGCAAGAAAATCAGTCAAGTCAATTTTGGATTTTAACCACTCCAAAATGAACCTACAACTTGAATGAGTTGGCTTTCAATTTGGATGAGATACATTTCCTGCCTATTCTCTCAAGGAAACCACAATAAACCCAAAATGCTTTAGATTAAGATCAACAAAAAGGATTTCAATTACTAGAGTAGACCTTGGCTATGAATGGAAAATAAATAGCTTCCAAATCCTTCTTGATGAAGCCAACTCTAACACCACATACAACATTGTGTATCTGTGACTGTGAATGTATAATGATTTGAATTTGGAAGATACGAGGAGCATGTATGAGCACATTCTCTGCTGATCTCTGAGTACATATATGAGAAACCATATTTATTGTTCAACACATGGCATATGTAGATACAGCAACCTCTGCTGAATAACTGAATTCTGTATCTGACATGTGATGATGAAGAGTATATTAGATTTTTAACTTGACGCTTCAAAGGGCAAGTACAAATAGAGCGTGAAACTGGTTGCCAATATGCTAATTCAAAGAGCAAGTGCAAATAGAGCGTGAAACTGGTTGCCAATATGCTAATATGCTCTAGTTTCCAGATATATTTGGCTGCATATAGAATGTTATAATAGTGTCAAGCTCCACATGTGATGTGTGTTGATATTATGTACTGTGGGGCTGTTTGGTTGAACAAAAAAATCGGGAAACTCTTGGAAAGAAATACATTTGTCTGGTTTCCCACTTTTCCAGCCCATTTCTGAGCTTTGAGCTAGGAAATGGATTTTTTAGGTTTTAAAAAAAGGTAGCTCGTTTTGGGATGCGTTTTCCTTTTTTTTTTTTCTGAACCAAACAAGAGAAACAGAAAATAATGGAAAACACTCTTCTCTAGATGAGCGCATCGAGACCTTTGCAATAAATTGCCTACCTTTTTGTTGAACCAAACAGCCCCAAAACAGAAAAAGAAAGGAGCATAGGGTACAACAACATTAAAGAGAGAAGTTATATGTGACAATTACTTAAAATTGTAAACATATGCAATGGGGAATCATCATAGGTATCAAAAAGACTTGATAGACAAAACTCACCAGGGTCAGACTCAATAGTGCACCAAGACATGTCGGATTATCTGGTAAGGATAGAATTCAATAGCTTAAAATGTTGTACCTCCTGCAAAATAAACAAGTCTATTTATAAAGATTAAATATGAAAAGCACTTTGCAACTGTTTGAAAAATTCACAACTGAACTGTGAAGTCTACAGATCGTAACATGAGATGAGATAAACATAATTAGTATGAAGATACAAATCAGTTAATATAAGTTTCATAATATGTCAGTTTAACTTGAATGCAACATTGTATGTTAAGTCAACCATGCAAAAATGGCAAAACCACTTACTCCATCTGATGGTTGCCAAAATAACAAACAGGAACAAAGACTTCCCACATTAAATGCAATTATAGAACTGCTGAAGGTCATAATCTCAGGTTCATCTATTTAGTAGCAAGATCCTATTAAAACACAAATGACAAACAGTTCAAAGATTCATCAC
Organism: Asparagus kiusianus; assembly: GCA_022839385.1. Classification (NCBI taxonomy): domain Eukaryota; kingdom Viridiplantae; phylum Streptophyta; class Magnoliopsida; order Asparagales; family Asparagaceae; genus Asparagus; species Asparagus kiusianus. Next base: position 66,162 of record BQKN01000967.1, read on the forward strand.
AACATCAACAAAACTCAACAAAACTGCTTGAACATTGTCCAAAAATATGGCATGACCCCTGAATAAAAGTTTATCTCTAAAACAAATGTTAATCCAGAACTCGGTGTCGAGCCATTTTGGTCAATCTTTGATACCAAGAAAATGTCATCTGATATATTAAAAAAAGCCAAAATGCCCCTTGACTTGATATGAATGGAGCTTTTGAGAGAAAAAAGAGAATAATCTCTTCATTATATAAAAATAAAGTATTCTAAACGATGTGAGAAAGAAAGGAATACAATCATGCCTAACTATAATATTTAATACTCTCCGTCAAACTCATGGTGGGTAGAGGACCGAGAGTTTGAATAAAATGAGTCAAATTTGCATAGATGGTTGTTGGCAGGGATCAGCGAGAGGTGGTTGAATTGAGCACATTGGTTGCTAGAATTGTAGGCACTAAGTCATAGTGCTGTCAGGTGTGGGCTTGGACAAAGGCAGTGAGGTTGCAGTGCAGTCCAGTTAGTGATTGGATAGAGGTGGTGAGTTCATAGTGTTGTCCAGCGAGGGCATGGACAGAGACAGTGAGATCGTTGGTGCTCTATAGTGAGGGCTTGGACAGAGGCAACGAGGGGCTTGGACAGAGGCAGTGAGATCATTGGTGCTCTCTAGTGAGGGCCTGGACAGAGGCAACGAGGGGCTTGGAGGTCGCAGTGCTGACTAGTTAGTGATCGGACATAGGCGGTGAGGTCATGGTGTTGTCCAGTGAGGGCTTGGACAGAGGAGGTGAGATCATCGGTGCTCTCCAGTGAAGGCTTGGATAGAGGCAGCAAGGTCATAGCTGCCCAGTGATAGTATGGGCAAAGGGAACGAGGTCGTATCTGTACAGTGATGGCGTGGACAAAGGCTGCAAGGTTGTGTTTGTCAGGTGATAACATCTACAAAAGAGGGTTGGTCGGGGAAAGCATGGTCGGGAAGGTGCTGGTCAGCGTGTTGGCTGAGGAACCAGGCAGGAAATGCTTGGTCGAAGGTGCTACCAGAAGAAGAGGAGCTGGCTGGAGGGTGCTTGGCCAGAGGCGCAACATCGTGGTTGAGGTTGCAATGAGACGTCTCTAAGGCATTCTATCTAACGCCTTGTGTGCAGCTTATTGACGGGCATTGAGCGGCCATTAAAGATGAGAACGATTGCAGTGGATGCAAGAGGATAGTGGAGCGAGGTCGCTAGGGCAAAAGACGCTGAAAGGTGGGAGGTAGGGTTTTAGCCAGTGGGCAATGATGGGGTTGTAGCGACAGCGTGTTGTGGGTGGCTAGTCCTTTGAGACATATCGTTGAACGGTTGGTTAGCGATGGGGATTGCTAGCGCCGGCAACGATGCTCCTGTAGGCGCTACAATGAGCGGTCAGCACTACGATGGGCATGGCGGCACTGCAGTGAGCACTGTGATGGGCGGCGACTAGGCTATGTCGCTGATAGCGATTGTGTTGAGCACGGACTGAGCGTCGGCAGCGGGCTGCAACTGCAAGCCAGCTAGATAGGGTTTGCTAGTGAAGTTGCATGCAAGGTGAAAAATGAACAACGAGATATTCAAAGCGGAGTGACTACGAGGATTAGGCTACGCGAGGATAGAGATGTTGAGCAAGGTGATGTTGGCGGTATGAAAGCGGTGAGGTTGCATTCCTGGTTGTGGTTGGGACGAAGTGAGGTGTTGATGGAGATGATTATGTGAGTAATTGCAGGTAGGGGATGAGCATGTAGTCACCGCTTGGAATTTCATTGCGGCATTCTGCTAAACACCTTGCAGGCAATATTACCTTTGGGTGGAGGTGATATTGATGTAACTGATGGGCAAATGGTGTGGCAAAGGTTGCAACAACAATAGTAGTCATGGAGTTGCAGATGTGACCTACCCTGGTTAGTGAATCTCAGATCTGGGATGGTCGCGAATGGTCGTAAAGGTAGGTAGGAGATTGTGGAACCAGGGGTTTTGAAGTGTAGTGGCAAGCATGATTGCAACGGAGCTAAGTTATCGGCAGCGAGGATTAGCTTTGAGGCGACGAAGCTTGGGCGAGTAACAAGCATTATGGAAAAAACAGAGGTCTCTCCAGGATTGAGATGATGGCACTCGTACCATGATAAGTATAGAGATATTGAGAAAATAGATTATTCTCTTTATGATATAAATGTACTTATATACAAGAGTAGGTGTAGATAATCAAGTTAGCTCTCTCCACCAATGTATCTGTCAGGAGCCACGGTCTTTTTCATGATAATATGTAGCAATGGCAATTGTTGATGAGGAGAAGTATCTCACAGACATCACAAGTTAACAAAACATATCTCATGGATCTTGTCAAGAATTATCATGTTCTCAATAGCTCAGATTCTCCAACTTGGTCTCTTACCTCTAATGGAGTTTTCACTGTTAAATCTTTTTGCAGTTTTCTAAGCTGGAGAGGAGTGATCAACCCTATATATAAACTTATCTGGAATCCTTTGGCTCCTTCCAAAGTTTGTATCTTTGTTTGGCTCCTTACTAATAACAGACTTCATACAAAAGATATTCTCCAATCAAAAGGGTGGAATGGAGACATTACTTGTTCCTTTTGTGGAATGGAATATGAGACAAGGGAACATCTCTTTTTCTCATGTTTGATTACTAAGAGAATATGGCAACATTTCATGAATTACAGCTTACCTTTCATTTGGCCAAATTCTTTGGATGAGCTTTTTATAATTTTAGAGAATCAAAAGCATCTTTGATCATACAAACTTCTCTATCAAGGATATTATAAACTCAGCTATATATTGTCAATATGAATGGACAGGCTTCGGAAGTGGATCTTCAGCACAAAAGTTACCAGCTAAGTTGGCGGAAGAACCAATTACAAGAAGAACTTGATGCCTTGCAAGAAAAGGGAATGATTTTATTTTGTTTTTGGTATATAAACACAACATGTAGCTAATTCTTTTGTTGTATTGGGTCATAGAAAATTTAGTTTCTCGTTACAATATATATGGTTGGCTTTGGTTCTTTCTTATATCTATGTCAACGATGAATGACGGCAAGGCCCTCTCTTCACCTTCATGAATGTTTGAAAGAAGAAAGTCATATATCACTTGTCTTGAGAAACTACTTTTTCTATTTTCCAATCTTGGATACATTTCGTATCCTCTTTTCTGTAATTATTATTTTGCTTTAATTTAATGACAGGGTATATCCCTTGTTTTCTTTCAAAAAAATGATCTTTGTAAAATCCCTTGAAATCAAGTCAACAAATATCTTTTTAAACAATGCCACAACTTTCCAACTTAAATATCTTCAAATAATATTTTCATGAAAATCGTACATTGCACTTTCAAAAGTTGTATATTGTCTCAGTTATTTCATTCATGTCAAAATCTTTGATAGAAATGTTTACTTAAATTTCTGATATGTAGTTCTCTGCAAATTATCAAATAGACAGTAATGTTGCAAATACTAGAAATTGAAATAGAAGAAATAATAATCATCTCATGAGCTCTTGGTTTAGGATTATATAGTGTGAAAGTATTTATTGGAATATTAAGTACCAATTACCATCTAATCTGATTTTGCTAATAGAATCTCATTCGTATAGTTGCCTCACAAAGATACAGAACATATAGGAAAAATAAACAAAACTATAATCAATCTAAAATAAATAATTACTCATAAATAACAAACAAACTCAATATTTCACATGAGACAGATAATAGGCTAAAAGATCAGATCTTTGTGACAAAACTCTGACGTTGCACGACCTACCTTCTGTCTTCGAGATCTATCACATGAAAGATGAAAAATGATAAAAGTGAGAGCATTAAAGAATGTAATTATCAATCTTTAAAGGTTAAATCTATATATATCTATCTATATATATATGCAATAAAGGCTAAAAAATTTAGTATCTTTCCAGTTTAGGAAAAATAAACAAAACTATAATCAAATAAAAATAAATCTTTACTCATAAATAACAAACAAACTAAAAATTCCACATGAGACAGGTAGTAGGATAAAAAGATCAGACCTTGGTGACAAAACTCTGATGCTGCACGACCAACCTTCTGTCTTCGAGATCTATCGCATGAAAGATGAAAGATGATAAAAGTGACAGCATTAAAGAATGAAATTATCAATCTTTACAGGTTAAATCAACAAATCTTAAAAAAAACTTTACCTAAAACCGTGAACGACGATGACCTTTGAAGGCGGAGTCGACGACGAGATTCGAGGGAGGAGTCGACGACGAGATTCGGAGGCGGAGTCGACGACGAGATTCGAAGGCGGAGTCGACGACGAGCTACGAAGAACGAAGAGCTTAAGGTGAGTTGTGAACGACAAGTATATGTAGAAGCATGAAAACCCAAGCCCTAATCTTCAATTGGAGTCGGTTTTGAAGGAGGAGAAGGAAAGAAAGAGGAGAGAGGAGGAATCGATAGCTCAGATCTGAAGGAGGCGGGGGGGCAGATGAAAATGAGCCCCTCTTTGATATTTATAGGTATACAATGGGTATCATTTGTAAAACAAAATTTACATAATAAACATTTGGAATAAGTCCAAGAAAAAAACAAGTCATGACCCCACAGTCTGATAGAGATTCATCATCTTAATTTCCAATGGAAAAAAAAATCATCTTAATTTTTAAAGGGAAAAATAAAAAATCCAAACATGCCCTGTATTTTGTGTGCCGAGATATTTTAGTTTCTATGTCATGTTTTTTGATTAATGTAGCTAAATTAACCCAGCTACTAGATTCTAGCTATAACTAATTCGCACTGTTCTAATATCACATTTTTATAAAAATAAAGGGTGTGTATATTCTTATCAAATTGTTTATCGGGCTTGCTCTTCATTAATCTAATCTTTTGTTTTTTTTTCCAATCGCATCAAAACTTAAGAACGCGGTGGGATGGAATTAGGTGAAAGCGTTTGTTGTTATTTTCAACTACCAATGTGGAAATGAAAATGCTTCAGTGTTTTTTTCCCTCTCTCTCTCTCTCTCGGACTACCGAATAAAACGGTTAATGAACTATCAAACATATATTTGGTTAAATTTCTATGAAAATTTTATCAAATTAATAAACGACAACAAATTAATCAAACATATATTTGGTTAAATGTTATTTATCTATAAACCAAATACTAAAAAATATATTTTAGTATTAAATGAAGTATTGCTTCAACTTGATCATTTATAAACGAATAATAACCAAATATTAATTAATTTTTCAATTCACTTTTACACTAAACTGAATTTATAACAGAATATTATAATTATTTATAGCATAATACTTAATTTTATTAACATAATCAATATTTACAGAATATAATTTAAAAACTGTGCTTTGCACGGGTCTAAATACTAGTAATATAATATTTCATAAAATATCCATTTGAATAGTACGTAGTTAAAAGTATAGTTCTAATATAATCTTGCTAAGAACAGTACTATTCATTCCCTAGTCCGTATTAGTGGGACATCGTACGAATCAGTAAAGCACGATGCATGGTATATCTACTTTTCACCGAATTTAACCTGTATTGAAAATCAACTTTTTAGGATTTAGCATGAGACATGAGTTCAACAAAACTAATTTAGTCTGAATAATGAAAATACTCTAGAATTCAAAGGTATAGAATACTAATTAATCACATTACAACCATGAAATTCTCGCTTCCTGCTTTATGCTTCGCGATGGTGGTGTAAAATAGACAATACAATGCGGAAGAGGAGCAAGAGTTGGGGTGGGATAGCGGCGATAGCCTATGGTACTTGTGAAAGTATGATTAATGATGAAATATCTGAGAATGTAATAAAATTCAGACAGAGCATCTTAGGAATTAATGGTGCTTAATACAAATTTAAATTTCCAATATGTTCTCTTATTAATCTATAATACACGCGTTGTTCTTTCTCCGACAAATCAATGAGCTTCTATTATATATAGGGGTGTCCATTTGGCCCGGCCCGGCCCGGGCCAGACCGGGTTCCGGACCCGGGTACGGGCCGCCTCGTCGGCATCCGGCACGGCCCGACCGTAAAAACGGCCTGGCAAAATATTCGGGCCGAGTCGGCCCGCTTCGGTGCCCGGCTCGCTCCGGTGCCCGGCCCGGATGCAACGGTCACATTAAGTGACCGTTGCAGGCAAATATCGGGTGGCCACAACGGTCACATTTTGACCGTTGTGCTCGGCCGGACCCGAGCATAACGGCCAATTTGAGTGTTTTGACCGTTTTGTCCCCAAAAACGGTCAAAATGGTCAAAATAAGGGTATTTTGGTCATTATCTAGAGGGTTGCCTCTATAAATAGAGGGGGGATTTTATTTATTTTCCTCACACCAAAACTCATTTACTTCTCTCTAATACTCTCTTATACACTGATACGAGTGTATCTTCTCTTCGGAAAAAATGATCCTCATGGGAGC
>BQKN01000967.1:72595-94535 GCA_022839385.1 Asparagus kiusianus
GCCGGTCGACCGGAAGACCTGCACGAGGCAGGGTTTGGAGACGATCTCTGGCCGGTCGACCGGACCAGGATTGGCGGTCGACCGGATCGCGATATTTGGCTTTCCTGGTTCGTTTTGGATTCTGTTTTGACAGGGATTCCTGATTCTTTTGGGCTTGTTTATTTACAAGATTGTCACCACGTTGTAAACCCTATAAATAAGGATTGTTTAGGGTTCTAAAGAAGAAGGTTAGAGGTCAAGATGTAGTCCTAAGAGTTTTAGGTCTAAGTGAGATCCTAATCAAAGGATTAGGGTTTAGATATGAGGGTTTGTAATCAGACCTAAGAGAGAGAAATTCTAATAATTGTATTAGGGTTTTTAGAGAGAGAGTTGAGAGGTTGTTCTCAATTCTAGTGAGATTGTGAGAGAGAGATTGTAATCTTTTCATACTCATAATCTAGAGAAGGTATTTTCCTTCGCCATACTGAATTGTTTCTTGTGTTTGGTCATCCTCTTCTCAACCCACCTTTTGGTAATTCCGCGACCAAAAGGTGCTCGCACGGCGACTCGTATCATACACTCTTATACTCTCTAATAATCACTTTAGCTCTCTAATCAAATGGCTTCCGGATCTGATTATGAAGAGCAAAGTGCAACTTTCAAAAATGAGTCCACCTACTACAGCTACTCCTACCGATCATACCAATATTGATCCCAAATACGGTGGCAACGATTCTACACCAAGAGATCCTAAAGGACCGAGATCCGATGTGTGAAATTTTTTCGAGAAGATAGACGTCACCAATGATGAACACGTAGGATCCTCACCCAAAAGGCTAAGGGTGTGTTGTGCGGCAAGATTTTCCAAGCTCATCATAAGAGTGACACCAACCGCCTCAAACGTCATTTAGATAAACACAACAAAGGCCAGACACCTCAAGATGATATCCGACAATCTATGATCTCGCAATCCTCTCATCTTCTGGTAGTCTTGGAAGTTGGAGTTATGACGCAACCCATGCTAGGAAATGCATCATTAGGTTTATCATTCTTAAGAATGTTCCTTTAAAATTAGTAGAAGATGATGAATTTGAAGATTTATTTACAAATGGTTTTTACCCCGCATTTAAAAAAATTTCTCATCAAACTTGTCAACGTGATATTTTAAAACATTATCAGGACGAACAAGTAAAAATAATTTCTTATTTTCAAAGTTTAAACTGTAAATTTTCTTTAAGTTTTGATATTTGGACATCTAAAATACAAAATAGTTAGTTATGTATCACAGCACACTAGATTGATGAAAATTTGTAAATGTTTAAAATAGTTATTTACTTTATTACAATTGAAGAGTCATATACTGACATTAATGTTGTAAATTTAATAATTGAAGAACTTTTAAAATTAAAAATTTCAGAAAGAGTATTTTTTTTCTTTCACTAGATAATGCAAGTAATAATAATATAGCTGTTGATTTTATCAAACAATCTCTCACATTGCTATGTCATGGTGATATTTTTCATATTAGATATATATATCATATTTTAAATTTAATTGTTCAAAGCGTATTTACTAAAATTAAACCCATGATAGAAAAGGTTAGGACGATAACTTATATGCATATTACTTCTGAACAAAGAATTAGAAGATGGAAACAATTTTGTAAAAGAAAAAAAAATATAAAGCTCAGACTAATTCTAAAAGATGTTGACCATAGGTGGAATTCTACCTATGCAATGTTAAGTGTAGCAATAGAATATAAAAAATTATAAATGATTTTATTGTTTTTTATGCTTTTAGTTCTAGCTCTGGTAGCACGTATGGAATAACTAAAGATGAATGAACAATTATAAGTAATTTAAAAGAGATGCTACAAGTTTTTTATGATGTTACAATGTTATTAACTAGTTGTTATTATCCGACCATTACTTTAGCTGCTTTACAAATTTTAAATATTAAAAATGGTAAATATCGTATGAATGAAACTTTTGGAGATATAATTTTTCAAATGGAAAGCAAATTTAATAAGTATTTTAGGCATATTCCTACGATTTTTGGTTTGAGAGTTCTTATTGATCTTTGTTTGAAGAATATTGGCCTTCGAAGTTTGTTAAATTCACTGTATGGTAATCAAGTTATAGACTTAGATGATTGATCCACCCTTACTGCTACTTCTCATCATAATGCTATTAGGAATTATTTTCAAACTTTATATGATGAGTATGCAACTAAACATGGTGTAGCTGCACAACAGTCTACAGCTTCCGTGACTTCGAGCTCAAGTCGAGATAAAAATGTAAGTTTTGATAGGTATGCAATGATAGCTGAGCTAAATGGTGGATCTGGACTTAGATCATCATTGGAGGTTTCTGAAATAGATGAATATTTATCTGCCTTTTTAGTTAAATGTCAAAATAATAATTTAGATATTTTGCAATGGTGGAGAGTATATGGATTAGTTTCATATCCTATACTTTCCACTATTGTTCGTGACTTACTAACAGTGCAGGTTTCAACGGTAGCTTCGGAATCCGCCTTCAGCACAACATGACGTTTGATCGACGACCGCATGACATCGTTAGATCCGTATACTGTATAGGCAGTGATGTGCTTACAAGATTGGTGGAGGTACGAGAAGAGAACGCAAGGCATCGATCGATTTGCTGGAATTGAAGATAAATTTAAAGAGTTAGGAGTAGCAGATAGATATAAATATTAAACAATATTCATCAAATTATAATTTTTATTTCTTAACTGAAAATTTGTAATGAATTGTTTTGGAAACTGTTACAAATGATAGTGATATAGGTGAGTAGGTGCCAACCTAGTTTGGATGTACTCATCTATTATGATGCGACGAATTCCGAAATAAATTTATACTTGTAAGTGATTTATTAATTATTAATAAAGAAGTTATTTTTATCATCTTTTATTTTTATAATTTTTTGTATTTGTAATTTATGTAATTTTAGGTGATTAATAATATTATTGTTTTTTATTAAAAAATAGTGTACTTTTTTATGTATAATTGAAAATTTAAAGAGATTAAAAAAAAATTAAAAAAACCGGCCCGACCCGGGCTCCTGTTTGGCCCGGCCCGGTCTGGATGGACACCCTTATTTATATATAGCTAACAAGTTCTTCCAACTCAAGCTTTCTTGGTCGGTTGCTTCCAATTCATTAATTACTTAAGCTCCTTTAGTACTTGACATCATCAAACGTGACACTTCATTCTTTAAAGACTCTTATGATGACATGTAAATTCACTTAAGCTCCTTTAGTACTTGACATCTCATTCCTCTAAATCTCCTATATACCGCTTAAGTATGTGATAGTGTTCATCGCCAACCGACCTGTTAAGGTCGGTATTTATTTGCTTGGTAAAAGACACGTTGGAGCTTATCCATTTGATAAGCTAATATTCTTTGCAATTGTAAAATATGTTGGAAAATTTTTATTTGACCCCTCATGTAAGCTAGCTTGCCTTGCAACCATTTCATTTATAATTTACTTATCATAATCATCATGTCATCATTATCATCATCCTAATTATATGCAAGTAGAGCGGTAGACTGGTATATATATATTTGAAGAGAAAACAACAACACTCGAAAAATACAAGCATGAACAAGTTTAAGCTTCCAGCGGTCGACCGCGAGTTCAGCTACGGTCGACCGCAAACGTGCACAGGGTTCAGAAGATTCTGGAGTTGGATGCGGTCGACCGCCAGAGGTCCTGTAGGATTTTGGGTCTCTAGAGTTGGGGACGATCGACTATGGCGGTCGACTGGCCAAACCCTGTAGGCGATTTAAGTTTCTGTCGTTGGTCGCGGTAGACCGCCACAGTCGACCGCGTGTCAGGCTGGGCCCTGGGTAAGTTTTCCTAGTTGGTTTGGGGTTGTTGTTATATATATAAACCAACACGATTTTCTAGGGTTAATAATCAAAGAATTGAGAGACTTCTGAGCATATTGAGAGGGAGAACTTGTGAGAAACTTGAGAGGTTTGGTTTAGGGTTTATTTGAGTGATTTTGTGAGATTGTAACTCTTTGTACTCTCCTTAATTTAGTGGAATCTCCCCATCATCTTCCCGTGGACGTAGGCAAATTGCCGAACCACGTATATCTCTGTGTTTGTGATTGGTTTGCCGTTATTTGGTTGGATTGTGCTTGCGTTGATTATTGGTTTATCTTCTCTCGTGCTTACAGACTCGTTTGTGTGCGAGCACTCTTCGGCATAGGCGCACAACAAGTGGTATCAAAGCTTAGATTTCAGATCTAGGGTTTGGCATTAGGTGGAGGAAGATTCGTCGTGGAAGCTTGGTTCTTGGAGTTCTAGGTATCGGTGGAGATAGTGTTTGGGGTTATAGATGAAGATTTCGCTTTCCTCGTATGGTTAGGAGATCTATTTAGAATCCGTTCTAGGGTTTAGTTGGGTAACTTCTAAATTCTATCAAGTTTTGAATTTTTCTCTATAATTTGGAGTTTATGAGTATGGGTGAAGAAGTAGGTGAAAGCAACAAGTTGGCGAGTACAGCCCAAGTTGGTTTCACAATACCAAGATTAGTGTGGTTAAATATGATAGCAAGATCAATTTTGGTTTGTGGATGAGTGATGTTCAGGATGTGCTCAATGCTCAAAATTTAGAGGAGACCATCATGGTCCAAGAGAGGCCACCAAAACATGAAGAGGCGGTATGGAAAAAGATGAATAAAAACGTTTGTGGGGTGATCAGGTCTTGTTTGGAACAAGAGTTAAAGTATAATGTGATTGGGGTAGCGTCTGTAATGAAGATGTGAGAGATTATCAATAATAAGTACCTTACGAACAGTGTTGAGAATAGGGGTGCATTCGATCCGGATACGGCTCGGATATGATGCCTACTATATCCATATCCGCTTACTCATCTCGGATACGGTTACAGATATGGATATACATCTGTAAGGAAAATTCATATCCATATCCGCTAAAATCGGATACGGTTACGGATATACATGCGGATATATAAGCGGATATGTATGCAGATATAAAACGGATATGAGAAAGATATATAGTATTGAGAAAAATATAGTTCATGTGATACAAAAGAGTTTGTTTATATATTCATTATATCTAAAAAGTTAAGATTAGACATATTGATCATCAAAATTAACCACAAATCCATAATCTAAGAATCGAAACTATTGTAAGAGTATGACTAATATGTATTCGGATATTTCGGATACGGATACAGATATTTCACTATAAAACCATATCTGTAACCATATCCTATCGGTTATAGATTTGAGTAACCATATCCGTATCCTAACGGATACGGTTACGGATATTTCCTCGGATACAGATACGGTTTAGCACCCCTAGTTGAGAATCATTTGCACTTGCTGCGTAGATTATTCAGATTTTAGATGTCCTGAGGCACCTCGCTAGCGGCTCATGTGAACAACTACACTAAGTTGTTGTCGGCCTTGACGAATGTGGATGAGAAGATCACAGATGAGTACAAGGCTATTATTCTTTTGGGCTCCTTACCATATAAGGAGTATGACACCTTCGTTCTCACTTTGTTGAACGAGAGATCTTCTATCACTTATAGTGAAGTTACTAACGCATTGACGAACTATGATTTGAGGAAGAATGACAAAGAGACTTCTCACGCTACTACTTCAGGAGATGCCTTGTCGACGAGAGATAGAAGCCCATATCCGAAAGGTGATAATAGGAATAGGTCAAAGTCTAGAGGTTGTCTTCAGTTATTAAAGAACCAGTGTGCGCTCTGCAAGGAGCAGAGACATTGGAAGAGAGTTTGCCCAAAGATTAATGAGAAGGAGAATGGTAAGAAAAAGAGCCCGAGGGCCAATAAGGTGAATGTTATTAAAGGCGATGATTCCGATGATTCGAGCTTTTCTCTTTTGATTACTCCATTTTGATGCATCGGATTGGATGCTTGATTCTGGCGCTACTTATTTGTGACTCCTAGGTGAGATTGGTTTACATCATCTGAGAGACTCGATGGGGATGTTGTTATCATGGGAAATGATTAATCATGTGGCATTTGTGGGATAGGTACCGTGAGGATTCAGATACATAATGAAGTAGTCTGTGAATTGAAGGAGGTAAGATTTGTTCTTCAGTTGAAGAAGAATCTTATCTTAGTTAGAGCTTTGAAAGCGAAGGGATTCAAGGTGACCTTTGAGGATGTTGTTGCAAAGGTTACTAAAGGATCTTTGGTGGTGATGAAGGGAGTCCGCGGACGGAATTTATATTATCTGAAGGGGAGCACCAAGATTAGCCAGGTTGCTTCAGCTATTTAGAGACGAACATGAGTAGATTTTGGCATTACAAATTGGGGCACACAGGTGAGAAGTCATTGCAGGATTTATGCAAGCAAGAGCTATTGAAGGGAGCCAAGAGTGGAAAGGTTGAGTTCTGTGAGCATTGTGTTCTTGGCAAGAAGACGAAGGTGAAGTTCGAGATAGCCATCCATAGGACGACTGGCATCTTGGACTATGTGCACATGGATGTTTGGAGTCCCACAAAGACGACATCACTTGGTGGTCGACATTGGTTCGTCACATTCGTTGATGACTATTCTAGACGTTGTTGGGTGTACACCATGAAGCATAAGAATAAAGTCTTAGATTTGTTTTTGGAGTGGAAGAAGAGATTAGAACTGTAGACTGGGAGAAAGATCAAAATATTATGATCCGACAACGGTAGTGAGTACACATCAGATCCCCTTCTGCAGCTATGTCGAGACGAGGGCAAATAGAGGCACTTCACGGTTAGTCATATACCATAGCAGAATGGGGTGACAGAGAGATTAGATCGGTCTTTACTGAAGAAGGTCCGATGCTTATTATCGCAGAGTGGTTTAGAGAAGATATTTTGGGCTAAGGCACTTTCATATGCGAGCCACCTCATTTATAGGCTGCCTTCATCTGCGATTGAGGGGAAGACCCTATGGAGATGTGGTCGAGAAAACTAGCACACGCCTATGACCAGCTCAAGAAATTTGGATGCCCTGTAATTTATTATGTAAGAATAGATACATTGGAACATCGAGCTAGGAAGGTCGTTTTTGTAGGATTCAAGCATGGTGTCAAGGGATATAAGCTATAGGATCTAATTGATAGGAAGATTGTGCTGAGTAGGGACGTCACATTTGATGAGGCTTCTATCTTGAAGCTTCTCAGCTCTCATCAGGTGGAGAGAGACCCGATGGAGGAGATATCGCAGGTGGTGGAGATTGATGCAGCTCCACATTATCCAGATAGTATAGTATCTATTAGAGTGCCGACTAAGGTGATGCCCGGTGAGCACGATGACAACGAGAAGGATACGGGTACAGATGTGCAGGATCAGGGACCGACGGCTCAGGTTCAGGATTCTATTACGGTTCGGAGATAGAGGAGAGACATACGGATGCCAGCACGGTATACTGACACAGTAGTTGCGTATGCACTTCCGATGGAGAGTATCGATGAGTTGGTGCCTGATACATTCAGAGAGGCCGAGTAGAGTTCAGAGGCTGAATCGTGGCAGGTAGCTATGCAGGAGGAGATAGAGTTTCTTCATAAGAATGATACATGGGAGCTTGTTAAGCTTCTAAATGGGCGGAAGGCAATTGGTTGCAAGTTGGTATACACGAAAAAGGAGGGCATTGAAGGCACTCTAGTGAGGTTCAAGGCTAGGTTGGTTGTGAAGGGCTATGCACATATGTTCGCGTGGAAAACCGTTGCTTTCTTCATTGTCGATTCCATTGTCATCTTTAAATAACAACTTTTTGAGTTACAAAGATCCGGTCTTTTTATAAGATCCGGTTACAATGAAAAATCAAAGAAAACAAAAAGATTACAACTTTTTTTTCTTATTTGCCGAACAAATCGCGAGCTCCTGTTATTCGGTCGCTCGCTTGCGTGGGTTGTTTGCCTGCGCCGAGGGTTGATCCGTTGACCACCGCACGATCTAGATCCGGTCGGATCTACGCAGTACGACTGATATTATTTCACTATGGAAATAATAGCCGGGGGGATTAGTTCACCAAGGAACAAATCGCCCAAATCTCGGGATCAAAGACCAAGCTTTGATCCGGAGTATGCCTGCGTAGATCTCAGATCTGATTTTCTCTCTCAAACTCCTGCCTTTTGTGACACGGATGCTCGCCAAGAACCAGATCTGAATGTCCAAGTCTTCAAGTCTTCAAAACTCCAAGATGAGGTCTCAATTCGGCAGAGTTTCGGCTCCCAAAAAGTCCTCCCCAAAACAATGAATCAACCCCCCTATTTATAGGCAACCAGATCTGTACCTTGGCACAGATCTGGGCCGGCCACCTCAAGGTGGCTCGGCTTTGGGCCGAGCCACCTTGAGGTGGCTCGGCTTCGGCCGAGCCCCTCTAGGTGTTGGGTTTTCGTTGTTTTCTGTATTTCGGTTCTGTTCGTGATCCGGTTGTGTGGTTGACTTGTTCGGACTCGATTCGTTGACCCGATTTGGCAGTAAATCCGGTTCCTGATTTGGCAGTAAATTCACTTCTGCGTTCGAGTCCGAAACTGATCGTGATTCATCCGAGCCCGCTCTTGTTTGAATGACTCGTTGACTCCCCGAACCGTTGGCTTGATTCCGCACGCGAATGGATGCATTCCGTTGCTCGCGTACGATTCGTCAGCTTCGTAGCCTCGTTAGTCCGCTTCGTCGCGTATCGTTTGGCTTCGGTGTTTGCGGGCTAACGGTCGTATTTGGATACGTCGCCCGATGGTCTGTTTGTCGATCAGCGTCGTCGAGCTGTGTTAAGGGACCTATAGGCAGTTTTATATGCCTACAGATACCCCCTCTAAAGTTTTTCAGCCTCGTTCTTTTATAGAAGAGTCTGGGATACTTTGGATATGATCGTCCCCACCTTCAATCGGTATAACGGGGCCTTGGAATGGCTTCTGTTCTCGATTCTTTTAATCCTCCAGGCTATTCGGTGCTTTATCGAATGCTTGAAAAGGTTCCGGTGCTGCATTTATTGTCTGACCGTCTGTCAGAATTTTGAACTTGAAGTCGATTCTTGATTTCTTGCCTTTTTAGCTCGAGTTTGCTGCTTCAACACAGAACTAACCATCGGTCGTCGGCGTTGAATCTTCATTTACAACGCGTTGTCCGGTGTCCAACACAGTTTATACTCGTACGTTTTCTGGAGTATACACAGTTTAAGCTCTTAAGGAATTGGAGCGTGGCATATACTTGAGTCACGAGTAGGGGTGCCAAACCGTATCCGTATCCGAGAAAATATCCGTAACCGTATCCGTTAGGATACGAATATGGTTACTCAAATCTATTACCGATAGGATATGGTTGCGGATATGGTTTTGTAGTGAAATATCCGTATCCGTATCCGAAAATATCCGAATACATATTGGTAATACTCTTACGATAGTTTCAAATTTCAGATCATGGATTTGTGGTTAATTTTGATGATCAAGCTGTCTAATCTTAGCTTTTCAACATAATGAACATATTAACGGACTCTTTTTGTATCACATGACTATATTTTTCTGAATACTATCTAGTTTTCTCATATCCTTTTTATATTCGCATGCATATCCGTTTATATATCCGCATCTGTATCCGTAACCGTATCCGATTTTGACGGATATGGATATGAATTTTTCTTACCGACATATATCCGTATCCGTATCCGTATCCGAGATAGGTAAGCGGATATGGATATGGTAAGTGCCATATCCGAACCGTATCCGCTCCGTATCCGCTCCGTTAACATCCCTAGTCACGAGACCAATTTATAAAATTGATGCGTCAATGACTCGCATTCATAGAATTTTTGGCAAATTCTCAGCCATCAACGGATTTGATAAGCCTTTACCGACTACCGTTTGAGTCGGGCTAGCATGCGGATTGTTTAAGTCCGTTCCGCATGTGACGTTAAGCTAAAAGAGTTAACCCTTTTAGTGCTACGATATTGAATACGTAGACTTCGTCTTTCTCCTGTGAAAAGACTAAACAGCAACGTGTATGAGACGTTGACTTAGGATTTTTGGCAAATCCTCAGCCTTCAATGGATTTGACGTGCTCTTACCGACTACCGTTTGAGTCGGGCTTACATGCGGATTGTTTTAGTCCGTTCCGCAGGTGACGTTGTGCTAAAGGAATGAACTCCCTTAGACTTTGTGCTATGATGTTGAATACATAGGCTTTACCATTTGTTACGGGAATAGGCTACCCGGCGACGCGTGTTAGGCGTTGACTTTAGGATTTTTGGCTAACCCCCAGCCTTCAACGGATTTGATTAGCCTTTACCGACTACCGTTTGAGTTGGGCTAGCATGCGGATTGTCTAAATCCGTTCCGCACGTGACGTTGCGCTAAAGGAATGAACTCCCTTAGACTTTGTGCTACGACTTCGAATACGTAGAATTCACCGTTGTTATAGGAATAGGCTACCCAGCAACGTGTATTAGACGTTGACTTATTCCTACTTAGGCTTCGGGATAAAATACCCCAGAATCAAACTCTGGTGTCTTTTTCTGCGGAGAAAGACTAAACCGGCGACGCGTGTTAGGCGTCGGCGTATCCTTTTTTAGGATTCAGGATGAAATTCCCCGTGCGTATAAGGTATGGATTTTGGTGTTATCAATAACAACCTGCCACAATGTTGAATATGTGGGCGAGTGTTCTTTTTAACGGTTAAGAACTAACCGGCGGCGCGTGTTAGGCGCAGACTTATCCTTTCTTAGGTTTCAGGATAAAATACCCCAGAATCGAACTCTGGTGTCTTCTTCTACGGAAAAAGACTAAACCGGCAGCGCGTGTTAGGCGCAGACTTATCCCTGCTTTAGGATTCGGGATAAACTTCCTAGAATCGAACTTTGGTGTCTTTTTCTTCGGGGAAAGACTAAACCGGCAGCGCGTGTTAGGCGCAGACTTATCCCTGCTTATGATTCGGGATAAACTTCCTAGGATGAATCCAAGATTGATAAATTCTTGGAAAAGATTGGTGTGGGAAAGGAAGAATTTTATATTCTATTCTCCGAACAAGGAAGGAAGAATTTTATATTCTATTCCCAGTTGGAAAGGAGACTCGAGGTGGGATCTCCACCCCCAGAATTAAAAAGATTCGGATAACCCTAACTGTCGGAAGGTTTGATTACCGAGCTAAAGATGGAATTTCTCGTTTATCGAGAGTGAACTGTGGTTTTGGTCCTAACTGTAGGAAGGTTTGACCAAACGGGAGCTTGAGATGACCCTAACTGTAGGAAGGTTTGATCACTCGATTTGAAAGTGGACTTCTCGTTCATTGGAGGAATCGAGAGGGGATTTTGGTTTTGGCCCTAACTGTAGGAAGGTTTGACCAAGCGGGAGGTTTGAGACGATCCTAACTGTAGGAAGGTTTGATCACTCGTTTTGTGGGCCTCTCGTTCATTGGAGGAATCGAGAGAGGATTTTGGTTGTGGTCCTAAGATTTGACCAGGTAAACGGTGGGTTTAGTGCTTATCATTTTATTTGTAATGATCGGGTTATCCCTAAGAAAATTATATGTAACATTTTTTCGGGAACTTCCCGTTATATGAATTATCCACCCCCAGCTTTTCTTACGAAACTAGGTTTATCATTGTATTGGCTGCATGATCGGGTTATCCTTAAGAATACCACGCATGGCACTCTCCAGGAACTTCCCATGGAAGAGAGGAAATAGTTTAGACTCATATACCTATTGGAGTATCAGGGAGCAGTTTAACCTCTTATACCGGTTGGAGGATTGAGAAGCAGTTTATACTCATATACTCTTCGGAGTGATGCCGTTCTCAACTGGCTTACTCTAGCGTTATGACGCCGGCTTCAACCAAAGTCTGGATACTATTCTTTAAATTAAAGCAGGCCTTGGTGAGATGAAGGACCCTCCTGTGGTATGCGCAGTACTTCGGATCCGTAGTATTGTCAGCTTCCTCCTGATTCATAATCGGTGATAGCTTGATCTTGTTATTTTTAAGGAGTGATTTGAAGATGGCTGGAACATCTTCGTCCTTGAAGGAGTACTCTTTTTGAGGCCTCTGATCCGAAGTCTTCTGCTGTCTCCGGGACTGCTGTTGCGATGTTTGATTAGCATCAACAGCCACTACAGGTGTCTTGCCCTTACCACGGGAGGCGAAGTTAGAATTCGGAGGCTTAGTTGTTGATTGACCCCTCTCGGCTTTCTTCCTTCAGAGGAATCGCTCAGCTTGCTCCCCTCAGACCTTCAGATCCTTCCACGTTTTGGACGGTGCTGTCCCCATTGCTTCCAACACGTCCAACGAAAGATTGTTGTGGCAGGTCTGGAGAATGAACTCTTCAGTGATCAGGTCCCGGCAATTCAACGCCTTGTTCCGGAACCTTTTGACGAAGGCGTCGACTAACTCCCCGTCTTTCTGCTTCTCATCAAGCAACGATCCGATAGATATCTCGGTGTCGTCGTCGAAGAAATTTGTGAGGAACTTAGTCTCCATGTCGTCCCAGCTGTTCACGCTACCTGGCTTGAGGCGGCGATACCAATCGAAGGCGGCTCCACGAAGAGTGCCAACGAATAACCGCACCATCAGATGTTCATTACCAGAGATCGTGCCCAAGTGGGACTTGAAGTAGATTAGATGCTGAGTGGGTGAGCCTTTCCCATCAAACGGCGTGAAGTTGATTAAGTTGAACTTCACCGGATATGGGATTGATTCCCATTCTCTTGGGTATGGACAAGGAATGCCCGTTTTCTTCACCTCTTGAACATAAATCAATGTATTGATCTTGCTTTCGAGGTTTTTGATTTTCAGACTTTCACCCGAGTTTTCGTCAGCACGATTCTGAGGTGGAAGCGTGGTGTTGTGGCTAGCATTCTCATTGCCACCCCCTGCATTGATGGGAGGGTTATTGGCGTTATGAGTTTCATTTGCACCTGTGTCCTCATCTTCCAGATTGTTCTGGTTATGACGACTTGGTTCGCCTTGTTGGTTCCTCAATGCCTGGATTTGTTGGTCATGCATCTCTCTCATAGTCTGCATGGCCATCTGCATTTCAAACTTGAAGCTCTCTTGCTGTTTAGCCATGGCTTCTTCGAGCATCTTGGCCACTTGTTCCGCGCTTATCATCAGCGACTCGTGGGGTTCCCCCTCACTGGACACTGTATTATCTGATGCGACCGCAGAGCAGGTATCCGACTCTTCACCTTCTGAAGGTAGTTTTGTTCGAACCCTACTATAAGTTCCTCGTGCGATGGCTCCAGACTGCAGACGGGTTAGACGCCGGGATGCTTTCAGAATCGACTCGAGATTATCCCGTGCCGATGTCCTTTTGCTGGTCATGTTAGCGGTGACCCTCGGAAATTCTCCATCTTCAACCGCCGTTCTTCTTCGTCGGAAACGCCTAGACCTTGGTTTTGGCATTTCAGTGCTGAGCCTCTCGAAAACCGAAACTCTCTTGGGGATTGTATTGTTGCATCTGCATTCAGACAATACTGCCCGAATGAGTTTGGAACAGGGGCACTGAGTTTCTGATTTTCGAGGACTCCTTTTTCTGGTTTTATTCGTACCCCCAGCACGATAGTACAGCTCATCCGTTTGAAAGTCGGAGCAACCTATCGTGTGTTGGCATGATTTCCCAGGTATAACGTCATCGTCATCGGACGACAACGTTTCCTTCTGAGGGTGAATTGCCTTCTTTGGGCTTTCGAGAGTCACGCGCCTCGAAACGCGCCTTTGTGGGCGTGAATTCTTGACGGGCTCCCGAACTTCGATGCGCAAAGTGGTGCGCTTGGGTGCCATGATTCCTTTGTCATGCTGAGGGTTGCGGCGACCCCCAGCATGTTGAATCGTTCGGGATTTCTTTATTGGCTCCAAACGTTCTTGAACTGGAGCTTTGCCTCGTTCCTTGGGAAGTAGACCGAGGCGCTCCAACACCGACTTCCTTTTCTGAGACGGTCCTGCGGGATCTCCCAGAGCAGTTGTAGAAATCATCGGTGGTTTGGATTGACTCGCCGGAAGTTGCACTTTCGGAGGCTGCAGTTGTTGTTCCTTAGTCTGAATTGCAGCTTCAGACTTCGGTCTCCAAACCTTGCGTGTTGATGGCGGCTTCTTGGCCACCTCTTTCTGCAACCTTCTACGGGCTTCTTCGGCTTGAGCCCGTGCCTGCGCTGATAATGCACGGCGTTTGCGGATGCGCTCCTCGAGCGTTGAACGATTCCGTTTGACACGGACTCATTCGTTCGTCGGCAGATTGGAGGAGCTACCCTTCATTTGTTGTTGAGGCCGTTTGCCTCCATTGTTTTTCAGATCCGCGTTATAGCGGACCCCGTCAACGGACTCTATGGCCTTTGCGAATTGTTTCGCAAGGCGTTGATGCTGCCTCTGGCGAGCTCTCTTAGAGAGAGTCACCACGCCTTTAATGGCGGATTTGACCTGCTTAGAGGCCGGTGGAACATCACCTGACGCAACTTTGGCGTCAATCGGGGTGAGGTCGTCGTTGGTAGCTTCAACTTCTTCGTACCAACGAACTTTCTTCCTGGAGGAGAACTTCTGGGACTTCTTAGACTTACGGGGGGAAGTTGATCCGGACGAGGACGACAAGTACTCCTCGAACTTCTGTTGGTCGAACTCGTATTCGACCTCCTCCACGACCGGGATTGAGATCCGCGACTGCGACACTCCGATCTCGGCAGCGGGATCGGCGGCTCCCACTGTGGTCGCCAGATTGTTCGCGTGGAAAACCGTTGCTTTCTTCATTGTCGATTCCATTGTCATCTTTAAATAACAACTTTTTGAGTTACAAAGATCCGGTCTTTTTATAAGATCCGGTTACAATGAAAAATCAAAGAAAACAAAAAGATTACAACTTTCTTTCCTTATTTGCCGAACAAATCGCGAGCTCCTGTTATTCGGTCGCTCGCTTGCGTGGGTTGTTTGCCTGCGCCGAGGGTTGATCCGTTGACCACCGCACGATCTAGATCCGGTCGGATCTACACAGTACGACGGGTATTATTTCACTAAGGAAATAATAGCCGGGGGGATTAGTTCACCAAGGAACAAATCGCCCAAATCTCAGGATCAAAGACCAAGCTTTGATCCGCAGTATGCCTGCGTAGATCTCAGATCTGATTTTCTCTCTCGAACTCCTGCCTTTTGTGACACGGATGCTCACCAAGAACCAGATCTGAATGTCCAAGTCTTCAAGTCTTCAAAACTCCAAGATGAGGTCTCAATTCGGCAGAGTTTCGGCTCCCAAAAAGTCCTCCCTAAAACAATGAATCAACCCCCTATTTATAGGCAATCAGATCTGTGCCTTGGCACAGATCTGGGCCGGCCACCTCAAGTTGGCTCGGCCCAAAGCCGAGCCACCTTGAGGTGGCTCGGCTTGGGCCGAGCCCCTCTAGGTGTTGGGTTTCCGTTGTTTTCTGTATTTCGGTTCTGTCCGTGATCCGGTTGTGTGGTTGACTTGTTCGGACTCGATTCGTTGACCCGATTTGGCAGTAAATCCGGTTCCTGATTTGGTAGTAAATTCACTTCTGCGTTCGAGTCCGAAACTGATCGTGATTCATCCGAGCCCTCTCTTGTTTGGATGACTCGTTGACTCCCCGAACCGTTGGCTTGATTCCGCACACGAATGGATGCATTTCGTTGCTCGCGTGCGATTCGTCAGCTTCGTAGCCTCGTTAGTCCGCTTCGTCGCGTATCGTTTGGCTTCGGTGTTTGCGGGCTAACGGTCGTGTTTGGATACGTCGCCCGATGGTCTGTTTGTCGATCGGCATCGTCGAGCTGTGTTAAGGGACCTATAGGCAGTTTTATACGCCTACAACATAAAGAATGTATTGATTATAATGAGGTTTTCTCTCACGTGGTGAAGTACTCTTTGATTTGGATTTTGCTAGCTGGGTGTCACAATATAGATTAGAGTTAGATCAGTTGAATGTGAAGACGAAATTTCTTCATAGTGATCTTGATGAAGAAATATATATGACTCAGCCATTGGGATTCTGAGCTGTAGGGAAGGATAAATTGATTTGCAGGTTAAAAAAATCACTATACGGTTTGAAGCATGTAGGCTGTCTAAAAATCACAATAGATAGCTTATCCCCCATCAAATACCGATGATGGAAGTTACAATCTGACGACTTCCAGAAGGCTACAATTTGAAGACTTTCACATAGATCGCTGAAGGTTACAATCTGACGACCTTCACGACAACTGATGAAAGCTCTAATCAACGGCCTTCACAATCAACATCGAGAGTTACAATCTGACGACTCTCATATTTTCAAGGAGCTAAGACGAAGATTACAAGATAATGATCTTTGCAATGCTATGACAGAAAGAGATTACTTGGTAATAATCTCTTCAAGGCAAGACGCGGAGATCCTCCCCGTGTGTCAACAGTAAAACGCTAGGGTCGAAGTGTTACAACATCAAAACGCTAGGGTCGAATCCCGCGTTATAACATCAAAACGCTAGGGTCGAAACCCGCGTTACAACAAATCAAACGCGAGCGACCCTCGCGTTCATTGGTGTTCAGCCAACACCCAACCTCGCGTCTCAATCCTAAGACGTGAGGTTAGGGTCCTGAACGCCAACGTGGGCGTTTGACTCATTCAAGCACGAGCTGAACGGTTGCAGGAACCGTTTTCCCCACGATCTGAGGGATTTCCGCCCTACTTGGGAGCGGATTAAGGGGTCAGTTACACTCCACTTAGGAGAGATTTAAGGGGCGGTTACACCCCCCTAATCCCCTATAAAAAGGAGAAAACTCAACTGAGTTAAGGATTCGGTCGGTTGGAGTTTCTAGGCGAGCTACAGGAGCTTTGGAGCATTCTCGGATCCAGAGATCGGCAACAAGAGCTTCTTCAATCATCGGATCTGGAAGCATTCTTGAGCAACCGAGATCAAGAGGCTTTGATCCTTGGCTTATTAACCGAACTTTCGGTTCAAAACAACTCGTTTACAGAGTTTTCAACTCGTTCAGAGTTATCAACTCATCAAGAGTTTCAAACTTGCCATGCAAGTTCTCCCCAACGTCAAATCGTGAGGAGAAGACATCGTTCCAGTGAATCAAGACGTGCGGATCGTCAACGGAGAGCAAATTCGACGCGAGCAATCGAAGGAGGCATTCCATCGCTACCAAGAAGAACCCAGTTTTAAACAAAGGAGAAAACCAAACTCGTTTTCTTCTCTTTTGTAATCAAGTTGTAATCGGAATTAAAGGAATCAAAATCAAATTTCTTTTCTTCTCTTCCTTGCAATTTTTCCTACATACAAAGCAATCTCCTCGACAGTGGTATAAGCGATTCGATGGATTCATAATCGATCATTCGTACACTCGAAGCCAGTTTGATCATTGCGTGTATTTTCGCAAGTTAAAAGGAGGTGCGTATATTTATTTGTTGTTTTATGTTGATGACATATTGGTTGCTTCTATTTCCAGATCCGCTATAAATAAGTTGAAGATTCAGCTTTCAAATAAGTTTGAGATAAAGAATTTGGGTAAGGCAAAGCGCATTTTAGGGATGGAGATCGGCAAAGACAAAGAGAAGGGCAAAATTTGTTTGACACATATGGCTTATTTGAAGAAGGTTTTACAGTGGTTTAATGTTAGTATGGATACGAAGCCAGTTAGTGTACCTTTGGGAGCCCATTTGAAGCTTTCAGCTAACCTTTCACCAAAGACAGTTGAAAATCGAGAGTTGATATCGGAGACTCCATATGCGAACGTGGTTGGGAGCTTGATGTACGCGATGGTATGTACGAGACCGGATTTGTCATAGGTGGTGAGCATGGTTTCAAGATACACGCACGATCCAGGTGTGGGTCATTAGGACGCCGTGAGATGGATATTGAGGTACATTCGAGGTACTCTCAATATTGATTTGGTTTTCGAGCGGGACACTAGAGGTGAGCATCTGTGCATTGGCTATGTTGATTCGGATTATACCGGTGATTTGGATAAGCGCCGGTCTACGATGAGATATGTGTTCACTTTGACCCGTGCGCCGGTGTGTTAGAGATGCACCTTACAGTCTACAGTGACTTTGTCAACGGTGGAGGCAAAGTATATAGCGATTATAGAGGCTGTGAAGGAGGCTATTTGGTTTTGAGGACTTTTGGAGGAACTTGGTATATCGCAGCGGTCCGTCACTATTCATTATGATAGCATGAGTGCTATCTATTTAGCGAAGAATTAGATTTTTCATGTGAGGATGAAGCACATTGATGTTCACTATCACTTTGTTCGGGATATTCTTGAAGATGGCGATATGGAGATTGTGAAGGTTCACACGAAGGATACTCCGACGGATATGCTTACTAAGGTGGTTCCGAGCAACAAGTTTAATCATTGTCGAGACTTATTGCACATTTGGGTTTGTTGAGGCCATTGACGGTCATTTGGATGAACTACGAGCGGCTTGATCCCTTGGGAGAGGGGGTGTATAGGCAGTTAATTTGATGCAACTGGTTTGATGTGACGATACCGACATTTGGAGATTGTTCGCATTCTCATTTGGGTTCTCGACTTGTTATGGATTGAGTACGTTGTCATGGATTTATTCCACTTCGTACTGGATGCAACAAATGAGACGTTTGGTTGGTATTGGTGTTGGCTCAGTTTTGGAAAAAACTTCACCGAGGTAGAGATTTGAAGAGAAAACAGCAACACTGGAAAAATACAAGCAAGAACATGTTTAAGCTTCTAGCGGTCGACCGCGAGTTCAGCTACGGTCGACCGCAAACGTGCACAGGGTTCAGAAGATTCTGGAGTTGGATGTGGTCGACCGTCAGAGGCCCTGCAGGATTTTGGGTCTTTGGAGTTGGGGACGGTCGACTGTGGTGGTCGACCGGCCAAATCCTGTAGGCGATTTAAGTTTCTGTCGTTGGTTACGGTCGAGCGCCACAGTCGACCGAGTGTCGGGCTGGGCCCTGGTTAGTTTTCTTAGTTGGTTTGAGTTTGTTGTTTTATATATAAACCAACACAATTTTCTAAGGTTAATAACCAGAGAATTGAGAGACTTATGAGCATATTGAGAGGGAGAACTTGTGAGCAAGTTGAGAGATTTAGTTTAGGGTTTATTTGAGTGATTTTGTGTGATTGTAACCATTTGTACTCTCCTTGATTTAGTGGAATCTCTCAATCCTCTCCCAGTTGACGTAGGCAAATTGCTGAACCATGTATATCTCTGTGTTTGCGATTAGTTTGCCGTTATTTGGTTGGATTGTGCTTCTGTTGATTATTTGTTTATCTTCTCTCGTGCTTACGGACTCATTTGTGTGTGAACACGCTTCCGCATAGGCGCGCAACAATATTTTGTACTACAGCTTTGTAATTTTCACATTGTTATACTATTTTGCAACTGTGAGTTGACATACCATATTATTCGTATTTAGTCTCCTTCGATACCTAGCTACTACATCAAAATAAGCACAATTCCTTAGATCCTATCATATTTCTTAAAAAAAAGTCAACTCTCACTTCTTTGTACATAATTCAAAACATTATCATTTTTTAAACATTCGACTGATAGGGATATTACAGTTCACAACTATCCAATATAGTTCAAGACCAACGAATAACATTAACAACTTTCGTATAAAAGTTTCACAACTAACTAATAAGATTAACAACTACTCAAAGACCTAACAACTGACCATTAACTTTAACAACTCACGAATAAAGTTAAGAACTAGCGCATTAATACTTGCGGTTACTGTTATACCCCTAAAATTACTAAATATTACACTATACCTAACCCAATCAATTCAAGACCAATATAACCTCCACCTCAGCAACTGTACTGCATGAGGTAACCGTCTCTACTTTTTTTGACATAACTAGGAGATAATTTTATATTTCTCTACTCAAGATCATCTACTGACTTGATTGTCAGAGAAAAAACCGGAGAACCCAGCTCCGCCCACTTACGAGTTTTTTCATGTGTAGGGAAGAACAACAAGCCTCAGAACCATTCATTAGGAGGAATTAGAGGACCCCAATCACTCCATAAATTTTCAGATAACTCCCTGTTTGATAACTGACATCAACAATTATTTACAAATTTTAAAGGCCTTTATGGGTGTTCTGGGAAGTTGACGCTTCCTTCACGTCAGAAGAATACATATGATGTCTATAAATCCATTTTGATGATTATACTCGATCATATTCTTCAGACCATTTTTTTTAATAGCAAAATTGAAGTTGTTGTGCCTTTCTGATTTGAATTTGAGGGATAAACACTCAAGAGGCATTTGCAATCTCTCGGAAACATGAAACTTCAAACTCATGAATCGGGTTGAACTATGAGTCCTAAGAATATACTCTCGTTGTTTGATGTGTTGGCTAATGCAAATGGTTGAATCTTCTGAGATTTTGAACGAATAGATAAGGGGAACGACGAGGTGTTAAGAGGAGGTGTACATTGCCATGAGAGGTAGTAGGTTGGGCATTTGTGAGGTTAAAGATGGTATATATCTACATTAGATAGGAATTAAGGGTGGAAAAGAACAGGGCCGGCCCCGAGCTTTGGGTTGCCCTAGCTCAATCCAATTTTGGTTGCCCCTTATATTAAAAATTTAATACGAACAATTACGATAAAAATTAATACATATAATACAATTTAGCATTCTATATTGGGCTCAAACTGATAACATTCTCATGCAAAATCAATATTCATATAAGAAGAGATTACATTTGTGCTACAATTTAATTCAAAGAAAAAATACTTCTCATTGAATTTTTTGAAGCGAATTCTTCAATTAAGTCATCATACTCAAGTTTCTCCAAGTATTCATTTTCAATTGATATCATTACCAATCCATTCAATCGTTCCTGTGACATGGTAGTGCGAAGATAAGTTTTTATCAATTTTAACTTGGAGAAACTTCTCTCCGCCGAGGCAACCGTAACTGGGATAGTTAACAAAATTCGATAAGCAACCCATTCCAAAACATCATAACCCCTAATTCAATTATTCAACAACTAAGATTTAACCAATATTTAAAATCAGAAATCTTAATTTCATTGCAAAACATCAAAACCCTAAATTTCTTTCAAAAAAAAACCCCTAAAATTATTTAGTTAAAAAAATTTACCTGATTGGGTTGGAGGAGTCAGCGGGATAAAGCCTGAAGGACGGGTCCGATGGGAGCAGAGTAAGGTCGGACCGTCGGAGGCTCGGGATGGAGGAGGGGAGCGGTTTTCTCTCTTTCTTTTTTTTTCTTTTTTTGTGAGCGGAACAGAGACAAGAAGGAGGGGAGGAAATGCTGAGGAAAATAAAGGAGTTGGGTAGGTTTTGGGTATTCATTAGAGTTCTTTTACAAATAGAACTCCTAATAATTTTTGCATAAAGGTCCTTTTACAATGTCCACTTCAAAAATCAAAGATAATTACAGTTTTGAGGGGTGAAGGAGCGGGAGGGATAGATTGCTCCCCAGCCTTGGGTTGCCCCCCGGCCCTGGGTTGCCCCAGCCCCGGGGCTTGGTGGGCTTACCCCAGGGCCGGCCCTGGAAAAGAAGAACGCTTCCCTCCAAAATTGAGATGAAATTTGATTGAATGCACTTTGATCATTATGGAAGGGAGGTGAAAATGTTTTTCCAACCGCAATAGCTTTTCCCCCCAACTAGTATAGTGCACGTGCGTTGCACATGGATATATTTGTTCTATGTTCTAAATTTGGTTATATAAAATTATGTAATATCATGCATAATAATGGTTGCATGTCTTTCCACTTTAATTCACTCACTTCAGCTCTAGTGGTTCTATTTACTCTATTAATTTGCCATTGTACATCACTTAATTTTTAACACCTTTGAGGAAGATAAATAGTAGTGTTATAGAGATAAGATTTCTTTCCAATCTTGACTTCAACTGTACAGGATCCAATGCCCAACTTAACTTCTAAATAGCTCAATCGGTTCTTCAATCTCCCTTCCTATTAAAATTGATTCAATTGCCATTTACATTTCTCATTTAT
>BQKN01000967.1:99535-116403 GCA_022839385.1 Asparagus kiusianus
ATACTTATATATAATTATATTCTAAGAGAGAGAGTATAAATATATATGTATATATATACATACATACATATATAAAAAAATATCATATATACATATATTATATATATACATATATTATACATGTAAAAAAATAAAAAAAAGTTACTATTTTGGGCCGGGCCCGGGCTGGGTTCGGGCCGGTCGCCGATGCCCGGGCCCGGTTTTGGCCCGGATTTTCGGGCCGGGCCGCAGGCTTTTTGGACACCCCTAGATATAGGGTGGACTTCAAGTTTTGGGATGTAAAAAGTGATTTTTTAGGTTTTGGTATTCCATAAACCTTATTTGTTTCAAATTTTTTTGGAATATTAAATCCCCAAATCATAAAAAAATAATTTATTTTAGGATTGGTTAAATCCTCTTTTTAAGCTGAGATGTGGGCTGCTTGCTTGTGGCTGCTTGCTTGCGGCCTTGGTTAAAGAGGATGAGATGCTATTAAGCAGCAGAAAGGTTTTGTTTCAATTTTTACAGTTGGCCTGAGCTTACATGAGGGTGTTGTTGCTTGTGTTCTTGGGTCAATCTTTCTTGTTTGCGGTTGCTTGCTTGCAGTCTTGGTTATATGAGTTTGTTTGTAGACTGGTTGTTGCTTGTTGTTGCTTGCTTGCAGTCTTGGCCAAAACATATCGTTTGTGAAGATTATAAGAGCTTGTTTGTAGACTGGTTACTTGCTGGAAGCCTTAGTTTGTTGTGGGTTTTACGTCCAATCTGAGCTGCTCTTGGGTCCAACTTGCTTGTGTGTGGACAGGTTTTGTTTAATTTTTGTTAAAGGGGCCTGAAACAAACTGAATCTGAAATAAACTGAATCTGAAGCAATCTGAAACAAGCTCACAAGCAACCATTAAAAAAATGATACTTGATGGTCATATTTTGTATAAACTGAATATGAGCTTGGGTTCTTTTGCAAGTTTATATAAATATGGATGGAGATGATACTTGATAACAACCTACATTGCACGATATGTATTGGTATGACTATTTTGTATTGTTCAATTTGGGCAATGATGATGGTCATATTATGAGAATGCAATCTATAATGTTTTGCTTTGTTTAGGTAGGGAAATCTAGGATGAGAATGCAACCTACATTGTATTTACAATGTTAGGTGAGGCAATCCATTCATGTGATTGCAACCTACATTGCAACATCATTGTTAGATGAGGCAATCCATGTATTCAATTTTAATATCTATATCTGAGCCCCTACCTTGGTTCTATTATGAGTTTTCTAATGGTTGCTTGTCTGTGCCTTGGTTATTTGAGTTATAGCTTGTTACTGAGCATATTTTTGAAGGCTTGTGAGCTTGGTTGTTTCGGATTCAGTTAGTTTCAATGGTTGAATCTGAGCTTGTTACTGAGCATGTTTGTTTCAGATTTAGTTATTTTCTAATGGTTGCTTGTGAGCTTGTTACTGAGCATGTTTGTTTCAGATTTAGTTTTTGAAGGCTTGTGAGCTTGCTTGTTATCTATGGTTTCAGTTTCAATTTCATATTTATCAAAGTCATGGTACTTAATCACATGTTTGTGAGCATTGTAATCCCCCGGTGTTACACGGAGCTCTGAAATCATCAAACATTCTTCTGGGGTGGTTCTTCTAGAGCTCCTGATGGAAAGGAAACTGAAAGAGAGAATGATAGGATCTCAATGCCAATCTGAGATCAAATGGGTATGCATAATTTTTTGCATGCTTGTGAAATTAATCTGTTATCTTATGATTACATTGAAGCAATTGGAAATACTTATTTGACATATGGATTGATCAGGTTCTTGTTTATATTTTGTAGGTTATACCTCAGCTCACCGGCAGGGAGAAACTTCCTGATATTGTCGATCCTGTGATCAGGCATTCGATAGATATAAAACACTTATGTCAAGTATATTATACACAATTTGTTTGTGTGTTCTTGTGTGTGATTGTATGTTTATTAAAAAAAATTCGGAATGATGTTTATGAAAAACTATTGCCTTGTATGTTATACAATTGTATTTGTTTTTTTCTGGGAGGTAAGCTCACCAAAGGTTCTTATATTCACCAATTATTATTTTGGTAATCCTAAAACTTGTTTGTTACAACTATGGATTTATCTAAAATTTATAATGCTACAATTTGAGTTTGAAACAAAGAAGAACTTATAAATTATAGCATTCCAAATCCCAAAATATTGATGAAACAAACAAAGTTTTAGGAATCCTAACCCATAACAAAACACCAATGGATTTCAAATCCCATGGTGAAATCCATATCCTAAAATTATAGGATTTGAAACAAATACCCACTAATATTCTATAAGATATCCAGCTACAAGCGTAAGGATCCTCCAACCTTCACTGTGGATGCTTAGACCGCAATCATGTGAAGTAAAGTGCACGCACACTAAATTTCCTTTTTTTTGTCAATAAAAAACTTTATTCATTTACCAAAATTTAAAATATCAGTACATTAAGTTGCTCAGCAATCTGAGATAACAACTACATAACTAGAGTTAATTCACAACATCAAATGATTTACAGAGAACAAATCGAGTCTCTATTTTCTTTTGGTAAAGAGCCGTTGAGGATTACAAACAAGATATTGATCTTTATTTCTCGTACCAGTTTATCAACACTTCTTCTCTTTAGCGCAAAAATTCTGGCGTTTCTCTCACACAAAATATTGTACATTGTTGACGTTAGAGCCAATCTTTTTATCCTCTGTTTGAATCCCTTTCCCCTCAGTCTAGTGCAATACCAATTCAAAACTTGATCCCAATCACAAGACTTCCACTTGAACTGTAACCAGTCCATTACCATAGACCAAACATCTCTCGAGAAGCAACACTCAAAGAATATATGATTTCTACTCTCCATGTTAGAGCACAAACTACAATTGTTGCTATTCACTACCCCTCTTCTGATCAATTTGTCTTGAGTAAGTAGTCTATCTTGAACTGCTAACCAACACATAAATGAATGCTTAGGGTAGTTCATATTCTCCCATATTGTGTTATGCCATGGCACCAAGTTTGATACAGGGGAGAGAGTAGAATATAGAGCAGATATGTGAATTTTTGAGTTTTTTTAACAAGAGAGAATGAGCTGCTTCAGGTTTTCAACACCTCCACTTAATCCCAGAGCTTTATCTCTAACTTTCAATAATTACTTCCACATCCATGAATCCCCCTTCCTTGCCTAAACTTGCCAAACATATCTGTGCTTTAAATATGTGCCATGAATCCATTTTATCCACAGATATTCCTTATTAACATGGATATGCCAGATAATTCTCAGTGCTGAAGCCATGTTCCAGATAGAAGCAGAGTAGATGCCCAAGCCACCATGTTTCCTACTCATGCATGCTTTGTCCCATGAAACTAGAGGAGTTTTGTGAACCTGATCAGTTTTTCTCCACAAGAAATTTCTGCACATTTCATCAATTTTCTGAAGAGCTTTAACAAACAAGATATAGTTTAATGTCCAATATATTTGAACCCCAAGGATAACACTTTTGATAATCTGCAATCTTCCTGCATATGACAGATTTTTAAGCTTTAAGCAAGCCTGAAATTGATCTGCAATTTTGTTAAAGAGAGGAGAGCAATCCAAGTATGATAGCCGTTTGCATATCAGAGGAACCCCAAGGTATTTAATAGGCAAGACTCCCTCTGAGAACCCCAGATAGCTGTTTATGTGGGATTTAACTGTTTCATTGACACCCCCATAAAATGTTATGCACTTGTCCGGATTTGCTTCAAGACCAGAAACAACACTAAAATCCCTGAAGCATTGGAAAAGCCTTCTCACAGAATACAAATCACCTTTAGAAAATAGGAGAAGATCATGTGCAAAGATCAAGTGAGTGATCTTAAGTTTTCCACACCTTGGATGGAATTTGAATAACCTATCCTCCTTTAACATATCCATACTTCTAGATAGGTATTCCATCCCCAGGATGAACAAATAAGGAGAGAGAGGATCTCCTTGTCTTAAGCCTCTTTCTCCTTTGAAATAACCATGTAGAGATCCATTTAGTAAAATTGAGTATTTAGGGGAAGAAATACAAGCCATAATCCAGTTAGTCATCTCCTTAGGGAATCCCATCCCTTTAAGCATTTCATTGAGAAATCCCCAGCTGATAGTGTCAAAAGCCTTTTTTATATCAATGTTTAGCATAATCATGGGAGATATATGTTTCATGCTATAATTTTTTACTAGCTCATGAGCAAGTAATATATTGCTTGAAATTTGTCTTCCTTTCACAAAGGCACTTTGAGCTTCATTAACCAGATATCCCATAATTGACTTAATTCTATTTGCTAATATTTTTGAGATAATCTTATAAATGCAATTGCAACATGCTATGGGCCTGAAATCAGAAGGGGTTTTGGGACAATGCACCTTTGGGATTAAAGTAATAGATGTGGAATTAATCATACACAATAATTTCCCTGTTCTGAAAAAAATCTTCAATGACTAGCATGACCTCATCCCCTATGATATCCCAAGCTGACTTGTAGAAGGACATGCTATACTCATCGGGTCCAGAAGCTTTGTTGTCAGACATGGAGAAAACCGCAGCCTTAATTTCATATTTGGAAACTGGAGATGATAGAGCCCTTGCTTGTGTTTCATTCAGGCATGGTCCATTGCTAATGATTTTACTGTCAGGTTTGGGTGTAACAGTAGCAGTGCCCATTAGGTTCTTATAGAAAGATATTACTTCTTGTATAATTTCCTCACCATCTGTTATTCTACATCCCACACTATTGTAGAGCACCATTACCCGATTAAGGTGTCTCCTTGCCTTGATTGCAGAGTGGAAGAGGCTTGTGCACCTGTCACCTTGCACACTCCATTGTATTCTTGCCTTCTGCTGATAGAAAGACAATTTACAATTTAGAAGCTTGTTTAAAGCAGCAATGCATTCTTTTTCTTGCTCAATAAATGTACTATTGAGTGGATCAGCTTGCATATTACTTTGTACATCTTCCAGAGCTAGTCTAGCCCTTTGCACTTGCTCATTGATATTGTGAAAGTTCCTTCTATTTAGATCTTTCAAAGAATTTTTCAAAAGCTTAAGTTTGCTTGCAACTAAATACATTGCACACCCTTCTATTGGAGTTTGCCAAATATATGAAACTGTAGACAAATAATTGATATGTTTAGTACACATCTTAAAGAACTTAAATGGTTTCTTTTCTTGCACACAATTATCATATATTGAGACTAGAGCAGGAGAATGATCAGAGCAATTAGGTAACAGAAACTCCACATGACTGGAGTTGAATAAATTTATTCATGAATCATTAACCAAATATCTATCAAGTCTACTCGAAACTCTTAAACCTGATTCATGTTTATTATTCCAGGTAAAGAAACAACCTTCAGTTTTCAGGTGGGTGAGATGAAATTTATATATAAAATTCTTGAAGTCTTTTGTTTCAGCCTCTAAGACCATAACTCCCCCTAATTTTTTTCATTACTAGTTATAGCATTGAAATCCCCACAAAGGAGCCATGACACATTCCCAACAGATTGGTAAACTTGATTTAGATCATCCCACACAACTTTTCTGTTCTCCAAATGATTTTGACCATATATAGAGGATATGACACAATCTATTCTCCCATCCACTGATTTGATAATGCAGGTAACATGCTGGGTTGAGAGCCTTTCAATTTGAACATCCAAAATTTTTGGATCCTATAGAATCATAATTCTAGCTTTACTAGTATTATTTGCATTTGATAACAACTTCCAATTGCCAACAATTTTCTTAGCTATGACTGAGACCATACAAGTCTTAATTTTAGTTTCAATAAGAGCCAGGAAGGAGAGATGATGTTGCATTAAATGAAGCTTAACCAAATATTGTTTAGAGGACTTATTCAGTCCTCTAACATTCCAGAAGGAAAAATTCATAGGTTTGTCTCCCCTATCAACAGTTGAGGGGTCATCTTCCAATCTGCTGAGATGAGCAAAAGAATTTCCAAAAGAAGAATTCTTCTTGACACTATTATTTTGAATGTGAATCCAGGAGTTTCCAGCTTGTGTTGAAGTTTTGCCTCTAGTAAAATCTCCAGATCTATGATCCTGAACATGCACAACATGCACAAAATTGCTAACAACAGGACTTTTATTTTTTTTCCATTTGTCAGGTTATTTTGATTCATAGTCTCACTCCCTTTAGTTTATATTTCCTCAATAACAGGCTGATGGACATGCACCACTTGCACATGCCTGTGCTCAACCATTCTACCAGTAACTCCTGTGGTTAAATTATCTCCCTGCAGCCTTGCATCACTTCTATGTAATTTTGTACATGGATCTATTCAAAAGTTTCAGGATCTTCTAGCATAGTAGTCCCTTCTTGTTTCCCCAGATTACCTGAATTCAGTTTAGCTTCAATTACAACCGATTTTTTTCTTTGGCACCCATCTTTGGATCCTGGGAAATCTTTTGCAAAATTTGGTATCATGACCCACTAATTCACACCATTTAGGCTTTAGTTCATAAATCACATTTTGATTGTAAATCTTACCATTAGGTCCATGAATTGAAATTTGGTCAGGGAGAGGGGAAGGCATGTGCACTTCAACTAAAACCCTAGCATAAGCCAATCTTTGTCTGTTGGCTATGAGTTTATCAGTGGCTATTGGACAACTAACTTGACTAGCAATTTTTCTTATACCATTAGCATTCCACAAATTGAGTCTTAATTTAGGGAGTTGAATCCATATAGGATAAACATTATCATTAATCTTGTCTATATCCTCCTCATTTGACCAGATTGTAGGCGTCAAAAATTACTTACGGGTTCCCGCACGTAGCTCGAGATAAGGAGAAGGTGATGAACGTTATTATCTGAGTCAAAAAGGATTATCTGAATCAAAGAGAGGCAAAGAAGCACACAAAGCGGAAGAAGCACGTGAAAGTACGAAGCAAGGAAGCAACAACGAGATTTAGAATGCATGGTTCGAGAAAAATTAAAATTTTTACCATGATTCACTTTGAATTTGAAAATATCAAAAGACAAAAGTTGTAGGTCTCTTCAACAGGATTCCAACGTATCTTGAATTATCTCATTCTAAAGTCTGACGAGAGAGTTAAGGCTAAAATACCGAAGATAGTACAAACTGTCTCTGGAAATCAGAGTCACCTCAAAGTGACTCGGAAATTCCGAGTCACTTCAAAGTGACTCACGCCCAGGTCAGTTCCCAATGTGTTTTCTAAAAAGATTGGCTTCTAGAACTCTTTAGGGTTATCCATAAACATATGGGGTTATCCTTAAACGCGTGGAAGCTATTACACAACCGAAACCCCCCTAAACGAATAATAACAGTTGTTCTTTGATCATATCCACAAACACGGCATTTAAAGCTTATAAATACACCCTTAGCACCCTCATAAAGGTAGATCTGAAGGAAGTTACGAATTTCAAAGGAGCTAGGGCGAGGTTCTGACGAATTTGAGAGAGGCTAGCTAGATCCCGGCGAACTCCGGCATAAAGAAGGAGCAATTCGAAGGATCTAAGGCCCCGTTCCCCCATTCATTGAGATCAGGTTTGGACTTGATCTTGAGAAGAGTAGTGATCTTACTTGGCCGAGATCATTTACTTCAGCAACTACTTCCTTGGTGAAGTAAGAGCTCTGATTAATCATTCTGTCAACCGGATCTGATCCGCAACGGTCCATGGATATCAACATCCCCAGCATAGGCAAAGTTCCCATGCAAGCAACAAGAGATAAACTGCTATTGTGTGTTGTTTGAAGGAATTATAATCTTTATATTTTTATTGTGTAAGAAGATCTTATAAAAAGATCAACTTTTTATTTATTTGAGTTTATTGTAACGGCTAAAGTTGTAATAGATTCGATGATAATAAAAATAACAATTTCTGACCCAAACACGCTGGCGACTACAGTGGGAGCCAACAGCCTCTCTGCCGAGGCTGTGGTGTCGCAACCAAATATCAAGATCCCGGTTGATTCAGAAGTCGAGTACGAGTTCGACGAAGCCAAGTTCGAGGAATATTTCTCCTCGTCTTCATCAAAATCCTCCTCTCCCTGCAAGTGCAGAAAGATCTCATCTTTAAAGGAGGCGTATTCACTGATGAATGCTACAAGTGACTCTGCTTGCCATAACTCCTCCCTAGTAAAGGAGTTGTTCAATCAAAGTACGCAAACTCTGATGAAGAGGGTTCGTCAGAGGTGACACCAACGCCAAGCACGTCAAATTGCCAGGGTGTTGGAACAAGTTGATGGAGTTCGCTACTACGTAGACTTGGAATCAAGGAAGCATCAGGTGATCCAGCCACCCCAACGCCAATTTGCTGCTACTTCCACTGAACCATCAACGAGAGAATGAGTTCTTATCAAAAGGACTCGTCCAACCTTGAAGGAGCGCATCCAAAAGCGACATGCACGTGCCGCACACGGGCGTGCCTTTGTGCGAAAAGCTCAAGGCATGCAGAAGGAAGAGGTGGCTAAAAAACCACCAAAATCCAAACAAGTCTGGGTGCCGAAGGCCGAAACAATGCTAAAAGCCTCCGATCCCGCTCCTCTTGTTCCCGCACCTCCGGCGAAACCTTACGGCAACGTGAATCTGTCCAAATTTAAAATACCAATGTAGGATCGTCTGGGTCCTCTACACAAAGATCGAGACAAAGCTCCGGTGAATAAAACCTAAGTAGTTCCTTAGGCTGGGGGTCGTACAAACACTCCCGTCAAGCCAAAGGCCACTCAAAGGTGTCCCTCTGCCTCTAAACAAACCAAAGCACCTCGTTGTACATGTTGGTGTGCTATGCACAAGAGGACTCTTGACATCAATCATTCGGGGGTTTGTATTGAAACCTAAGAGACCGTTAAGACCTCACGCTCGCAAGGGGGCAATTCTAAACGTGTGACTCCTGATGCGACCTTAAATCATTCAAAGGCGACAAAGAATCGTCCTTTGAATGTCAACAAGGTTCTTCTTAATCCCCAAAACAAGACGTGTCCGTCAAAAGACAACGTTATATGGGGCATCACACTAACAAACGATGGATTGCTCCAATGAGCTGCACCATCAAACTGTGGGTATGAACAAATCACTAAAGGAGGATGTCCGAGAGACTAACTCTCACTGTCTATGTGAGAGGTTTATCAAGGTAGTATTATCAAAATGTAGCTGCCCCAGGACCATTTCACAAAGGATCTCGATATTCAAGAAACTTACCACCGAAGCATCAAAGCCCAACCCAAGATGTTTCCACGAGAGAAAATCCACTGTTCAGGATGATGAATTCCCTGAAGTCACCATTAATATGGTTGACAAAGGAAAGTTTATCATTACTTCAAATGGCTCTAATCCTGACTTTTCTCCCGGAAGGAAAGTCAATTCAGGGATAGTCCAACGAATATCTCAGCTCTAGCTGAAAGCCAACGGACATAGGGATTACTCGAGAATGCACGAAGGACTTTCTTTAGAAGACAAACCGTTGGATACTTGCTCCGCAATTACCTCCAATGACACAATGTCCAGCACGGGGGAAACAAGAGAGTCATTCATGATCACTCCTGATCTAGTGGCTCAAATGCTTCAAGAGGCTTTAGCTTGACAACAAGAAGAGCTTAGAGCTAAAATAAACATGCAAATAAAGCTGAACATGCAACGGGTGAGGGAGTTACATGACCAATAGCTTCAAGCTTTATCAAATCAGCAAGCTGAATCCAGCCGCCGCACCCAGAACGTCGTAGTTGACGACGATCCAGAAATGGACGAAGTCATCATAGCTGACGCACCCCCCCAAAAATAGTGGGGGTGGTCCAATTGCACCCCTCAATAATACTGGGGGTGGTTCAAATGCATCCCCTAAAAATAAAAACACTTTGGGTGGTTCAAATGCACCCCCTAAAAATAAAAACACTTGGGGTGGTCCAACTCATTCTCCTCAACATCCTTCGAATGAAGATGTGGACGATGACGAGATAATGAAAGAGCTGGAGAATAAGGTCAATGCCTTAATGTACGCTCAAGAAGTGAGGAGAACAGGCATTTCGTGCATATATCCAAGAGAGTGGGATTCAATCCCGTACCCGGCGAAGTTCAATCTAATTAACTTTACGCCGTTTAACGGGAAAGGTTCGCCCACTCAACACCTAATTTATTTTAAGTCCCACCTGGGAGTGATCTCCAGGAATGAATCCTTGATGGTTTGGTCATTCGTAGGCACCCTTCGTGGGGCGGCTTTTGATTGGTATTAACGTCTCAAGCTGGGGAGCATTAATTATTAGGACGACATGCAAAGCTCGTTCCTCAATAATTTCTTCGACGATGATACCGAAGTGTCGATCGGAACTCTTCTGGATGAGAATCAGAATAATAGTGAGTCATCTGATAGTTTTGTCAAATGCTTCCGTAACAAGGCAATGAATTACAGGGATCCTGTCACGGAGGAGTTCATCTTGCATATATGCCATAACAATCTCTCTATCGATGTCCTCGAAGTCATGGGGGTTGTCCCCTCAATTACCTGGAAGGAATTAAAACTACATAGAGAACATGTTGAGCGCTTCCTCAAAAGAAAGGAGCTCGAGAGGGGCCAACCGACGTCTAAGGCACCTGCAACTGCTGATGATATTCATCAATAGCCACCTGGGAGGCAACAAAGGACTCTTAATCCAAAGTTCCAGGAGGAGTATTCTTTTGAAGATGATGAAGTTTCAGCCATCTTCAAATACCTCCTCACCAACGACAAAATCAAGCTACCACCGATTACAAATCAGGAGGAAGCAAACGAGACTTCAGATTCGAAGTACTATGTGTACCACATGAGGGTCAATCACCCCACCAAGATTTGTATTATGCTAAAAAATATCATTCAAGCCTTGGTTGATGTCGGCATCATAATGGCAGGATAAGCCGGATGAGAACGGTCTCCTCCGATAGGTATATGAGGTTAAACTGCTCCCATCCCCCGACAGGTATATGAGGTTAAATTATTCCTATCCTCCAACAGGTATATGAGGTTAAACTGCTCCCATCCTCCAATGAGTATAAGAGGTTAAACTGCTTCTCTGCGACATTATAATGGGTATACGAGTATAAACTGTTTCCCTAACATCTTTTGGGTTTATTTCCAACATGAAGTTCCTGGAGAATATTACACATAATATTCTTAAGGATAACCCAAGATCAAATGGTTGTTAAGTCTACGCCCAATACGCGTTGCCGGGTAGCCTATTCCCGTAACAATGACGAAGTCTATGTATTCAATATCATAACACAAAGTATAAAAGAGTTAACTCTTTTAGCACAACGTTACATCCAGAATGGACTTAGACAATTCACATGCTAGCCCGACTCAAATGGTAGTCGGTAAAGGCTTATCAAATCCGTTGCTGGCTGAGGGTTTGCCAAAAATCCTATAAGTACGATAGCCACTGCCGCACCAGCTTTATCAGTTGGTCTCGTGATTTGAGCACCCAGGAGAACATTAATTCCAGTTGAAGTCTCTACAAGGAACCTTGGATGCATTTGCAATAGTAGCTGTATCAGCACCAATAGCTGGTCCTACAATTTAAAAATCCCCTATGGTTAAGAAAAGACTGACGGTCACGACAGGAGAGGATCCATACCTGCAGATGAACCAACATCAATGGTTGGTCCTACAGCCTCCACACTTAGGACTACCATGCCTCAACGCCGGTCAACGCATTGCGATGAAAGTCAACGCCAGTCAACATGTTGCGATGAAGGTCAATGTGTCAACAATTTTCCCCAAAACAAGGCTCCGATCAACTCCAAGCAAAGGATAATCCCAGGGAGTTTAATCGTAATTTAGATGCAAAATCCCAACGAAGATAATCAGTTCAACATCGACTCAACGACATGAGCTAAAATCAGAAATTAATATGTCAGTTTCAGTTCAAGATTTCGATAACGATCAGATGATAAACATAGTGCTGGAAGAATTTCAGCTATTCGATAAAATACTGAGTAGACTGAAGATCGGAGAAGTCAAAAACTGAAGCCAATTACAAGTTCTTTTACACCGACTGAAGGTTGGACCTATCACATCTAAAGTATTCCAGGCTCTTCTATAAAAGAAACGAGACTGAAATACTTTGGAGGGGGTATCTGTAAGCGTCAAAAATTACTTACGGGTTCCCACACGTAGCTCGAGATGATGAGAAGGTGATGAACGTTATTACCTGAGTCAAAAAGGATTATCCGAATCAAAGAGAGGCGAAGAAGCACACAAAACGGAAGAAGCGCGTGAAAATACGAAGCGAGGAAGCAACAACGAGATTTAGAATGCATGGTTCGAGAAAAATTAAAATTTCTACCATGATTCACTTTGAATTTGAAAATATCAAAAGACAAAAGTTGTAGGTCTCTTCTACAGGATTCCAACGCATATTGAATTATCTCATTCCAAAGTCTGACGAGAGAGGTAAGGCTAAAATACCGAAGATAGTACAAACTGTCTCTGGAAATCAGAGTTACCTCAAAGTGACTCGGAAATTCCGAGTCACTTCAAAGTGACTCACACCCAGGTCAGCTCCCAACGTGTTTTCTAATAAGATTGACTTCTAGAACTCTTTAGAGTTATCCATAAACATGTGGGGTTATCCTTAAACGCGTGGAAGCTATTACACAACCGAAACCCCCCCCTAAACGAATAATAACGGTTGTTCTTCGATCATATCCATAAACACGGTATTTAAAGCCTATAAATACACCCCTAGCACCCTCATAAAGGCAAATCTGAAGGAAGTCATGAATTTCAAAGGAGCTAGGGCGAGGTTCTGACGAATTTGAGAGAGGCTAGCTAGATCCCGGCGAACTCCGACATAAAGAAGGAGCAATTCGAAGGATCTAAGGCCCCGTTCCCCTATTCATTGAGATCGGGTTTGGACTTGATCTTGAGAAGAGTAGTGATCTCACTTGGCCAAGATCATTTACTTCAGCAACTACTTCCTTGGTGAAGTAAGAGCTCTGATTAATCATTCTGTCAACCAGATCTGATCAGCCACGATCCACGGATATCAACGTCCCCGGCACAGACAAAGTTCCCATGCAAGCAACTGGAGATAAACTGCTGTTGTATGTTGTTTGAAGGAATTGTAATCTTTATATTTTCATTGTGTAAGAAAATATTATAAAAAGATCAACGTTTTATTTATTTGAGTTTATTGTAACGGCTAAAGTTATAATAGATTCAATGATAATGAAAATAACAATTTCTGACCCAAACACAGATCTTCAACAGAAGAGGTCTAGAGCCAAAGAACCAAGGGCCATTAACAAGAATATTATCCATTTCTACTTTGTTTTTCAATTTAAACAAAAAATAACCCTGGTTTAAGAAGACAAACTTTAGGAATAGTCCAGTGAGCCCATACTTTTTACACATAATTTTCCATGACCTTAAACTTGACATTTAGACCCAGAACTTGTCCAATTAAAGAGAATTGCCAATTGGAATTACCTTCATTCCATTCCTCTTCATTAAAAATCACATAATCCTTATTCTCAGATGACACAAATTTCAAATCCATGTCACTTCCTGATTTCCTGTTATCAGTAAAAAGACCAACCCACCTTTTTCTTATTGTGTTGCCCTGAGCAGAATCATGAGTGGGATTCATTGATTCTAGAAGAGGGAAATTAGCTTTCTTAAGATTTAAATTCTCAGATGGAGATACTAAATTCACTAAATTTCCACCATCGGTATTCCTCTCAATTGGATTCAATGGATCAGTTCAGGATCAAGAACTGATTTCATATTCAATGGAATTGCATCAAAATTCCTAACTGAATTCATATTCAGTTGTTGACGAGATGAATCTATAACAAATTCAACCTCATCGGCCCAAGAAACCCTATTAGAGCAACCTACACCAGATTGAGAGTTCGGAGACTTACCGAGGTGATGAGATTGAATCCCGATCATCTAAGGAGAGATCTGAGTTTAACAGGAACCTGAGAGAGAATCAGCATTCAGGATATCTGCCATTAGCCTCTTTTTCTTCTCACCTCTGCGACCCATTAACCCCATCACATTCAAGAATTCTTCATCATCTTCAACTGGTACAGAATTAGTATGATTTGTAGGATGAACCACACTCGATTTTGAAGCACTTAATCCAATATTTAGGATTTTCCCATTATTTCTCTTTTTTTGCCATCTCAAATCTCAGCGGGAGCGCACGTTAGCAGCAAAGAAATCGCTTGCTATCATATGCCTTAGAATCGCCCAAATCTCTTTTACAATCCTGCGAAGTGTTGGTAATGAAAGCTCATTTGCACACTTAATTTCTTGAACCCTACGCCTTGATTTCAAAGTACCTGTAGGCTGTCTAAAAATCACAACAGATAGCTGATCCCAATCAAATTTCAATCAACATTTCGACAACAAAATTTACAATCAGATGACTTTCATGTCAACAAAACGAAAGCTACAATTGGAGGATTTTCACGTAGATTGAGAAAGGTTACAATTCAACAACCTTCACGACGACTGATGAAAGCTCTGATTCAATAGCCTTCACAATCAACTCTGAGAGTTACAATCTGACGACTCTTACATTTCAAATAGCTAAAGTGAAGATTACAGAACAATGATCTTTGTAACGTTTTAACAGTAGAGGTTACAAACCTACAATCTCTTCAAAACACAAAATGACCTCTATGTTTCAACTTTAGAACACAGAGTGACCTCTGCGTTTTAGCTTCAAAACACAGGCGACCCCTGCGTTTTAGCATCAGTCGA
Organism: Asparagus kiusianus; assembly: GCA_022839385.1. Lineage (NCBI taxonomy): Eukaryota > Viridiplantae > Streptophyta > Magnoliopsida > Asparagales > Asparagaceae > Asparagus > Asparagus kiusianus. Next base: position 114,302 of record BQKN01000967.1, read on the forward strand.
ATGCCCAACTCTGTGTCCCAAAGCTGAGACGCAGAGTTCGGCTCCAGAACGCCAATTTGAGACATTTGACTCATTCAAATACAAGCTGAACAGTTTCAGAACTGTTTTCCCATGATCTGAGGGAATCTCGCCCATGTAGGAGCGGATTAAGGGGTTAGTTACAACCCCTTATCTTCCTATAAATCTCAACAAACTCAACAGAGTTAAGAATCGACATTTTTAGGCATAAGGCTAGCATTTTTGGAATCAAATCACCCAGTGGTGGCGTAATTCGACGTTCATCTTACTAGAATAACCGCCAAAACTCTCGTTGTAGAGTTCGATCAAGCCAAGTACGAGGAAGCCCTCTCCTCTGGATCGCTTAGCCCTAAGGCTAGGTGCAATATCCGCAAGGTCTCTAAGGAGACCAAAGCTCCAATTATTGCTGAAGTACCGAAGAAAGCCCTCTCCGGCCACCAAAATTGCTCAAACAGCCCCTCCTCTGAAGGAATGGGCTCTGTCTCTGCAAAACTCGTTCAACGAGTTGGAAACTCCACGTCCGCATCAATACGATGTGTCACGGGTCATAAGAGGCCTATTGTGGAGGAAAACATAATCAATGCCAACGATATCGCCGCCAAGGCCTTGAAACAAGCCAAGAAAAATGTCGCTCGTCGAAGGAGAAGGTCCTTATGATGTGCCTATCTTCGAGAGAGCCGATCTCTCAATCAACACGAAAGCCATGTTTGTGAGCCTCAACCAGAATGCACACTTCATGGTAACTAGCCCAAATACGAGCCCCGTGTGATATAGCTTAAACGTGACCCCCAATGGTGCGTTGTTCAATCCAAACGCAACCCTCAGGGGAGCATTTCTAAAACTAAACGTAACTCTCAGGAGTGCGATACAAAAGCAGAACGTAGGGCTTCAGACCACGTTGATGATCATGAATGCAGTTCCCATGAGTGTGTTTTCAAAAGTAAACGCACATCTCAGTGGTGCGTTTCAATACCACCACGTAACCCTCACGTTTCTACTCCAGAACACGATATGGTTCGTCAAGTTCAAAAAGATCAACATGGATTTAAGATTCATGTTCGTCAAGAACCAGTCTCACCCACCAATAGGCAGGGGGTTCCATCTTCATCCTCACACTCGGTGAGAGACTCATCCTAAGTCTCCGACTTGTGGGAATTATTGTCAAGATAAAGACCGACACAACAAACAGCTCATACATGTCAATGCGAGCGACTTATTTTTGCAGTCCTCTCAAAATGCCACTGTTGCGCATCTGCACCCCGACAATAAGTATTTGATTAATTGACCGATGTCGCTAGACCTGCCAAACGATGATGTCGTCATAAGAAGAAGATCTCTGAAATTGAATATCTCGAGGTCACTATCAATGTGATCGACAGAGGGAAGGCCTCGGCTCCTAGCTCTGATGAATCAGAAAGAAGCTATTCCTCGACTGTTAGGGAAATCTTTAACAAGTTCGAAGGAGTATATTGCCACACTCGGACTCAGACAGGAGCTATCCGTCCAGTTAACTATCAAAGATTAGCTTGGGGGATCACTTCGGATGATGAACACTCGGCAATTGTGGAGTCTCAATCTTCAAGCTCTGTTATGGCACATGAGAATCTTGCCCTTATGATAGGGAGCTCCGACGACTTAGCAAAGAGAGTTGACGAACATCACGTCATACTCCAAGCACAACAAGAAACACTTCTTCAAATGAAGGATATGCTGGCCCAGCTTCTTGCAGAAACGGTCCAAAAGCCTGAATCTTCCCGAAGGACCAACTCAAAGGGAAAAGAGAAGGCTCATGAGAATTTAGATCGTGAAACTCATAACCCAGAGTCTGTAAAACCCCGATAATTTATGAATAATATAATTAATATGTGATTAATTATGATATGTGGATATTTAGTATGATAAATACCATTAAATGATATATGAGAATAATACCATGTGTTTTGAGTATGAACGAGTTCATACATGAGAGAGAGAGAGAAGAGTCAAAACATGCACAAATAGCCAAACATATGCGGAGCTAGAAAATTCCAGTTCGATCGACCGCCGTGGTCGACCGCAGTCCGGTCGACCGTCACGGTCGACCG
>BQKN01000967.1:130036-145265 GCA_022839385.1 Asparagus kiusianus
AGTTTTCACGTTTTTATCAGTATTCCTAAGAACCCTAATAGCCACCAAATCCCCCAAACCCTAGTTTGATTTCTTGGAGAAGATTGGAAGCTTTCAAGTTGGGGTTTTGTTAATTTTTGGCTTTTGGAGTGGAGATCTCCTTCGACGTTGCTTCTAACAAGTTCTTCCTACAACCCCAGGCGAGTATCATCTCTGCTAATCCCCATCCTAGTTTTCAAAATGTTTTTAAAGAGTTTTAAACATGTTTTGTAGAGCCTAAATGACTAGTTTATGAATAAAGTCAACTTCTTTTGTATTATATGTAAAGAGACTAGGTTTTTTCATGCTAAAAAGATTGAGAACGATTTTAGAGAAGTATTTAAGACCTAAAGATGATTTAAAATGTGGTTAATCTAAAGAAAGAAGTTTGATTCATTGTATTGAGCTTTTATGCATGTTTTTAGGTTTTGAATATGAATCCAATGCATAAAATCATTGTTACATATGTTAATTTGTTTTCTAGATATTTCTATCTGCTGTAACATGTTTGTATACAAGATTATGAGGGTTTAATCATGTTTGGATCACAAAAATACGATGTGAACACGACACACACAAAAAAAATCTGAAAAACTTGAATTTGGGTTCACGGTCGACCGCCATAGTCGACCGCGTGCAGGACAGAGACCTAGGTAGTCTCTGGAGCCTGTCGCGGTCGACCGCTACGGTCGACTACCAGTCTGTTTTGGCTGTGCATGTTTATATGGCTTGGTTTTATTTTGTCGAGCGGATTTCTCGATCAAATGATGATAGACTATGATGTTAGTGATTGTTTAACACCTGGAATGATGGTGAACTTTAGATGTGGACACGCACACTGAGATTTGTGCATATATGCTAGATTGTGTTAGTTTGACACACTTTCGATATGAGTTAATTTGATAAACACATATGAATAATGTTGTTCTATACGTATCCGAAAATAGGGAGATGAAACATATTTACCGCAGAACGATTGAGTAAGAGTATTACAATAGTATCGTTTTTACATGTATCCGGAATAGCACAAGATGATGCACACATAAATAATTGATCAGTTGTAAGCGTTACTTCCATGATAGATTACCCACAAGTAGGATATTTCCTTTGAGATTTTGATACACCCATTATGAATGGCAGATATATTTGTTTTAGAAATTATTGATATCCTCTTATATTAAGAGCAGGTCACTCGGACGTAGTTCGAGATGAGATGATTATTCTTTATGTTGGAGATTGGGGTATTTATCATTGATTATTTGTTTTTCATTCATAGAGAGTTATATGAATGATTTGATATATGTATGTATTGACTCTATTTTCTATATATTTCCTATCCCTTTTCCATGGGGATAGGTAGTGATGATCTCGCTAGTGCTTTGATGCTCGTTGTTTTTCCCCCTTTTCAGGCAGCGGGTCCGGCTCACGGAGAGTCACAGGTTGATGGGATACCTTAGCTGTCCGTTTAGTTATTTATTATATTTTGTAGTTATTGCAGAACTCCACATGTAGTTGATTATTTTCGACTCTAGATTGATATTTTGTTTCATAGAGTTGAGAGCTATTGTAAGACTTTGTTTATTTGACTCATTGTATTTGAGATTCAGTTTAGACTCAGAGATATATCTACGTCATTCCAGTTGGGCTCATTATTAATATTTCTTATGCTTCTTCTGTGTATATTTTTAGTGTTGTTCGATTTTGATTATTTACCTGTCTGTACTTTCATCTATTTATTGTTTCCACTAGAGAGATAATGATTGTGATGGTGAAACATGTCGTAGCATGGTGTTTGGTGCTTGACAGGTTTGACAATCCGGGTTTTACCTGGGACTACAGCCTTGTGTGAACCCTTGGGCACTACAGAGTCTTCCTCTGAAAATGAGAAAGAAACAGATAAGGAGAAAAATCCTCAATCATCCAAAATGGATGAATTAGAAGCTCGCCTCAACGTAATTGCTAACAGGAGTGAACTTCATGAGGAAGGAGTAGTACGACCTTATCCTGCTAAATGAGATACAGCTCCCTATCCACTAAAATTTAAGGCCCTATCCTTGCAACCTTTCGACGACACAGGATCACCAAATCAACACATCTACTACTTCAAGTCACAGACTAGAGATGTAGTAGCAAATGATGATATCTTGACTCGCTTGTTCATTAGCACCCTAAAGGGAGTCGCCTTCGAATGGTTTATGAAACTGCCTGCTGGGTCTATTAAAAAATGGGTAGACCTAGAAAGGCTTTTCTTAGCCAGTTTTTTAAGGATGATAAAGAAGTGTTCGTCCTAACCCTTCGCACCACCAAGAAGAGAAAGGGAGAATCTATCAAGACTTATGTGGAAAGATTCTGTAGCATGGTGTTGCGATGCCCATCAGGTATGACTCAATCTACTCTAGTGGAAACTTGTAGGCATAACTTACAGACTCAGCTCCTCGTTCAAATAGGGGTAGCAGAATGCCCCTCCTGGAGACAATTATTTTTGCAAGGGGAACAAACTGAGGAGATTGTTGCTCGAGTTAAGGCCGAGAAAGTTACACACGAAGCAGCAGCAACAATGCAACCAAAACAATGCTCATCGATCCAAGGAAAAAGAGACTTTGGCTACTGACACTAATACGCGGGCATCACCCACTAAGCAAGGCAAAGCACCGAATCAGCAAAGAGTGCCCAAGAAGTACTCATTTAAAGAGGATCATGTGGACACTCTATTCCAGCTACTTCGAAAGAACGCTAAGCTGCAACTTCCGGAGATTAAGAAACCGGATGAGGCAGAAAAGGTGGATGACCCCAATTACTGTCGTTATCATAGATTTTTAGGACATCCTACCAGAAAATGCTATGCCTTCAAAGACATTCTGTGAAACCTGGTGAATGCTAATGTGTTGACATTGAGACCCGAACAGAAGACCGTATCCACCAATTTAATAACTGTACAGTTTGGTGATTTTTTTCCTGTAACAGCGACAAATGGTGTTGTCCCCATTCATAAAAGAGAAATACACCTGAAAAACACTAACTTACACGGTCAGAAGGACGAGGGGTTGGTACCCCTCACTACCTCGAAAGGGTAGATTATGTGGGTCCACCCCGATCTGGTTGAAGACCGACAGTGGACAAACATCTTGTCCAAAAAGAAGAGAGGAAAGGCTAAATCGTCTCACATGATTAGCCCATCTATCAACGAAGATGATGATCATCTCAAATCTCCCACGGATTCAGAAGAAGAGAGGTTTGTTCTTGTAGCAGATTTAGGAGGCAATCCTGGCACCCAGTCAGAAAAAGCTTATCTAAAGGACTCTAACCAGAATGCTCAAGAAACAGAATAACAACCCCAAGAGGCTGGGGGTTCTGTCCCTAAGAAATCAACTGATAAAGGGAAACAGAAAGAAACCCGATACCACAAGAATCTTCTTCAAGAAGCTGGAGAATCAAGTGCTCCCTTCCAATTTAACGTCATGGCGCAACTGGCCAACATACCGGCTAGAATTACCCTGTATGAGCTCCTGAGATTATCCAAAACCACCAAGGAGGCTCTAATTGAAGCGTTAACAAATACTGAGAGCTTTATCACTCAAGTTACTCCGATTCTTGAAGCATCTAAAGGTCAGTCTTGTATACAGTGTCTATAAGCAGCAATAAGTCTACCCTGCATATCATTCACTCAGGAAGATATGCAGGTCAAACACAAGCATGAAAGACCTTTGTACTACACAGGATACATCGGGTCCTCAAAAATCAGCCGTGTACAAGTTGACACGGGCTCAACACTTAGCATCATGCCTTACAGGGTCATGCAAGTCATAGGGATTTCCATGCATCGGTTGAACACCACCCAGACCACTATCTTCGGGTTCAACGCCAACAGTACTCGACCCCTAGGTAAAATCAAACTCAGATGTCAAATCGGAGATCTCAAGTCTGAAGTGACGTGCTACATTATAGACGCGGACACGTCTTACAATTTGTTACAAGGACGACCAGGTATTCATGCGAACCACATTGTCCTATCTACCCTACATTAGGTTATGAAGTACGCCAATGATGAAGGGGGAGGTCCGAACCCTAATTGCTGAGAAGCGTCCCTTCAGAGGGGTAGAGAACTTCCACACAGACTCCGTCTTTTACCTGGATTCTCAGGAGAAACCGAAAAAAGACCCTGACAGTGGCAATGAAGTCGATATCGAGCCAGATCCTGAGGAATACTGTCCATGGCAGTTGAATTTTGATGTATTGGGTTAGATTGAGAGCAATAATAATGTATCGAGTGAGGGCGAGTGGTGCATTAATGAATATTTTATTTTGGCGTACTTGTCTGATGTGTCCTCTAAAAATAAACATATAGAGATTGATACTGATGCATGTACCAATCCATGGCACATGTTATACGCCAAGGCGTCACTCACCTTGCCGGTTAAATCATCATTCGCTACAGATAAAGAAATAGTAGATATCCGAAAGGCTTTCTTCAAAGTCCCGTCCAAAAAGAAAGGGCAGAAGCTAATTTACTTCGGTAAAGTCAAACCTAAACTATTCAAACGGGGAAGTTCGGAGGAGGATAATGGTGTTCCTCAATTTCATTACCACGAACCCAATTCCATCTATCTGATGAAATGAATGGGTTATAACTTTAATGAGAATAAGAGTTTAAACTTCGGGAAAGGAAGACGAACTCCAGTTCGAATGTCTCTTTCCCCTCAAGGAAAACCCCCTGATTATTATCAAAAGACTAGAAGAGGTGTGGGTTATGTTACGGCCCCTTCCCTTTCAGAAAATAAGACTGGTGACTGTCTGTGTCAAGACCATTCATCCGGGACATCATCATGGGAATCCGATGTTAGTGTTGGGCCTTTCTTTAAAAGTTTGACCGTGAACATGGTTTCAACTAGCCACCCAGATGAAGATGCAGGGGGTGATAAAGAATTGATCTAATCGGCCAACGACCGTTGGATCAAGCGCCTTCATATCCTATGGGATATGAGTTTCGAACAACGTGAGCCACTCACTGAAGATAAGATGATCCAAGTTAACATGGGAGATGAAGCCGATCCCAAACCAATCTTCATAAGCAAAAGCCTATCACCATCCGAGAAAGAAGATCTTGTATCTCTTATTCGAGAGTACATAGATGTCTTTACTTGGAATTATGAAGATATGCCTGGCCTTGGTCCGAAAGTAGCCATGCATTGTCTCAACATTGATCTGGACGCTAAACCCATTAAACAACAACAACGGCTGTTTCGTTCAGAGATCATAGAAGTAATTAAGTCAGAAGTCAAAAAGCTTATAGACTCAGACTTTGTCAGAGAGGAACAACACCCCGATTGGGTAGCCAACATTATTCCAGTTTCTAAGAAAAATGGTAAGGTCCGGATATGCATTGACTTTCGTGACCTTAACGCAGCTTGTCCAAAAGACGAGTTTCTACTCCCCATCATGGATGTCATGATCAAAAATACCTATGGATATGAGAGGATGTCCTTCATGGACGGGTTCTCAGGGTATAATCAGATCAAAATATACCCTGAAGATGAAAAGCATACTACTTTCAGAACACCACTGGGGGTGTATTGCTATACAGTAATGCCCTTCGGACTAAAAAATATAGGTGCCATTTATCAACAAGCAATGAATGCAATCTTTCATGAACATCTATGTAAAAAGATTGCATACTACATTGACGACATTGCAGTGAAAATCTAACACAAAGGTGACCATCTTGCAAACCTGAAAACAATGTTTGACATCATGTGAGCACATCAGCTAAAGATGAACCCGACCAAATCATTCATCGGGGTGTCGAGTGGAAAATTCTTAGAATTTATAGTTACATCCAAGGGAATTTCTCTTGACCCGGAGAATGTTCATGCCATTCAAGACATGCCACCTCCAAAGAATCTCAAAGAACTCAGGGGTTTGCAAGACAGATTGGCTTACATCCGGAGATTCATATCTAATCTCTCGGGACGCTGCTAACCTTTTTCCAAGCTCATGAAGAATGGAGTATCCTTCGCTTGGGATAGAGACTGTCAAAAGGCCTTTGAGGAGATTAAAAGATACCTCACTCAACCGCCCGTTCTTGTGGCCTCGGTATTAGGAAAACCGTTCCTGTTATACGTGAGAGCCATGGATCATTCTCTTGAAGCCTTGTTAGCCTAGAACAATGACCAAGGACAAGAACATGCTATCTACTACTTAAGTAGAACCATGATGGGAGCCGAACATCGGTACAATCCGGTGGAAAAAAAATATCTCGCCTTGGTATTCGCTATCCAAAAGATGCGATACTACCTGGTTGGACAAACAATTCATGTCATCTCTAGGGTAAATCCTTTGAGAGTCCTAATGACGAAACCATCCTCTCTGAATTGCTGATTAGCAAATGGGCAATCCTCCTGTCACAATATGACATGCAATTTATGCCCCAGAAGGTTGTTAGACTCTAAGGTCGCTATGAAAGAACCCTAGAGGGGGGGGGGGTGAATAGGGTTTATGCTAACCTAATCCGATTTTATGCCAATTTAAAACTTATTAACAAATATGATCTTGCAAGATGATATACAATTACTTATGAGCAAGAATATGCAATATGAACAAAGGTGATATATCCTAGCAATGAGATATACTATATGATGTATGTAATGATATATAAACTATCACAAGGGTGAAACAAATAAGATGCAATAGGCTATAAGATGAACAGTTATAAGTGCGCTAATGCAAACCAAATACGCTATATGTTCACGAGGTTCGGACCTTCCGTCCTACGTCCCCGCTCCCCACTCTCGAGGAGAATCCACTACACAACCCGGTTTGGAAGCTGGAACTTCTCTACATACTCGGTTTTCTAGCTAACCGAAAACTCTACACACTCGGTTATCAAGTCAACCGACAACTCTCACAAATCTTCATAATGTACATACACAAGCAACAACCTCAAGTGTTGGTCCTCACGTATCAACTCCCTCAAGTGTTCGGAATTATCACCTCTCACTAGGCCACCGACACCACTCCTCTCGGTGTACAAGTGTATTACAAAGTGAACTTCATAATTTGGCACACAACAAATGATTATTCTCTAAACAAGGTGAGAACTCAATTAGGCTCAACTCAATGTTACTATCTCTCACAATACCAAATATATTATGAATGCAAATACAATAAGCTCAAGTGGGTGTGTGTAACAATGAGATTAATCAAATCTAAACTTAATATAAAACTAGCTTTAATAAGATGATAATCAAATAAATAAATATAAAGCTAGAAAAGAGTTTAGAAAACTTCTCAATAGATGACTGTAGGCTGTCTAAAAATCACAATAGATAGCCAATCCTCATCAAACACCAATAATGGAAGTTACAATCTGACGACTTCCAGAAGGCTGCAAATGGAGGACTTTTCACATAGATCGAGAAGAGTTACAATTCAACAACACTTCTGACAACTGATGAAAACTCTATTCAGTGGTCTTCACAATCAACAGTGAGAGTTACAATCTGACGACTTTCACACCCCACAAGAGCCAAGATGAAGATTACAAGACAATGATCTTTGCAACGCTATGACAAAAGAGATTACTTGTTGACTACCTCTTCAAAGCAAGACACGGAACTCATCACCGCACTCTAAGACCAAAACGCGGAGGTCCTCCCCGTGTGTCAACATTAAAACACTGGAGTCGGATCTGCGTTGCAACAAGCAAAATGCGAGCGACCCCCATGTTTCTGAGCTTTAACAAGCAAAACGCAAGCGACCCCCACGTTTCTAAGCTGCAACAAGCAAAACGCGAGCGGCCCTCGTGTTTTTGCCGTTCAATCATTTCCCAACTCCGCGTCTCAACCCTAAGACACAGAGTTAGGGTCCTGAACGCCAACTTGGACATTGTTTGACTCATTCAACATGAGCTGAACAGTTCCAAAACTGTTTCCCACGATTTGGGGGCGGTTACACCCCACTTAGGAGTGATTTAAGGGGCGGTTACACCCCCTTACTTCTCTATAAATAACTAAAAATTAATTCAGTTCAGGGGTTCGGTCTGTTGGGATTTCTTGGAGCAAAAAGGAGCTTTGGAGATCGGCATCATTCTCCAACGGAGATCATCTTCAACTTTAGCAATGAGGAGCTCCTTCGGCCTTGGCTTGTCAAACCGACTTTCTGTTAAATCAACTCTTTTTCAAGAGTTCAAACTCGTTCAGAGTTATCAACTCACCCAGAGTTCTAAAACTTGCTTTGTAGGTTCTCCACAACGTTATCGCGAGGAGAAGACCATGTTCCAGTGAATCAAGACATTCAGATCACCAACGGAAAGCAAATTCGACGCAAGCATTTGAAGGAGGCACTCCATCGCTACCGAGAAGAACCCAGTTTTAAACAAAGGGGAGAATCAAATTCATTCCCCTCTCTTTTGTAATCGAATTGTAATTGAGATCGAAGGAATACAAGTCAATTTTCTTTTATTCTTTTTATTACAAATTTTCTACCTACAAAAGATGGCGACTCTACTGGGGACGAGCTTCTCTGACGAAGAAGTGGTGGTGCAATCCGATGTTCATCTCACTGGAACAACCGTCAAAACTCTCATGGTAGAGTTTGATCAAGCCAAGTTTGAGGAGTCCATCTCCTCCGGATCCCTTAGCCCCAAGGCTATGCGTAAGATCCACAAAGTCTTCAAAGAGACTAAAGCTCTAATTGTTGCTCCTATGCTGAAGAAAGCCCTCTCCTTCAGCCAAGATTGTTCGAACAGCCCCTCCTCCGAAAGAGTGGGCTCAGCTTATGCTAAACGCGACCCTCAATGGCACGTTATGCAATCAAAACGCAGCCTTCAGAGGCGCGTTCTAACATTAAAATACAGACCTCAAAACTGCGTTAATCTGGCAGAACGCAACTCTCAGGAGTGCGTTCCACAAATTAAACACAACTCTCAAGCATGCGTTTCAGCACCAAAACGCAGACTTCAGGACTGTGTTTCATCAGCAAAACGCAGATCTCAAGGCTGCGTTTCATAATCAAAACGTAGACCTCAGGACCGCGTTTCACCAGCAACACCTGGAGCTCAGGCACGCATTCGGGTAACGAAATCCAATACTAAACCTAGTGTATACCGTGGAGCTTTGGGGCGCTACCCCGAACCCCGTCGGGGGGTCGTCCACTCCCCTCGGACCCCCGGTCAGGGGCGCGCCGCCCCCTGGACCCACGACTCGCTGACCGGGCAGCGAGACCCTCGAATACTTTGCGTAGCGCGATCAGATTGAGGGGCGGATATAAAAAGTCCATGGATTCAAGGCATCTTAACCAAATCCATGCTCATCAGCAGCCAGTCCCGTCCAATCATAGACTGGGGGTTCTAATTCAAACCCCGCGATCATCGAGTAACTCTTCTCAAGTCTTTGCAACAGATTTGAGAGAGTTCATATTGAGAGAAAGACTGATGCAACAAGTCATTCGTTCATTCCAATGTGAACGACTGAGTCCTACGGTCCTCTCGGGATGTCAATTCTGCTCATATGCGGCCAAACTGTTGGTGTTCGACCAATTTACGAATGTTGCTTTGCCCAACCAACGACGACGTTCTCACAGGAAGAAGTCTCCAGAGACCGAGTATCCTGGGGTCACTATTAATGTGATCGGTAGAGGGAAAGCCTCAGGTCCTAGTTCGGATGACTCTGAGACAAGTCGTTTAGCGACCGTCAGAGAAATCGCTAACGAGTTTGAAGGAATCTACCAACGTACTCGAATGTGAACAGGAGCTATTCCCCCATCAACTATCGGAGGTTAGCCAGAGGAACCAATTCCGATGATAAACACTCAGCCACTGCAGAGTCCTAATCATCAAGCTCTTTTGTTGAACATGAGAGCTTCGCTTATATGACGGGAAACCATGAAGATCTCGCGAAGAGACTTGACGAGCAGGAGGCCATGCTCAAATCTCAACAGGAGGCCATCAATGAACTCATGGCCCTGTTGACTCAAATCGTCACAGACAAGGCCAAATCTCAGGAGACAGATTCACCAACTAGGCAAGAATTCTCCCGGCGAGGAAAAACGTCTTCATCCCGACCTCACACAAGCAAAGGGAAGGGAAAAATGGTTAATGACACGGCTTCTGACCAAGAAGCCCACAACCTGGAATCTTCCTCTGATGAAGGAAGAGAAACTGAGAATGAGCAAAATCCTCAGTCGGCTAATATCGAGGAATTGGAAGCCCGCCTAAATGTCATTGCTAACAAAAGCGAGCTCTAAGATGAGGGAGTTACCAGGCCTTATCCTGCTGAATGGGATGCAGCCCCTTATCCTCCAAAAGTTCGAAGTCCCGACACTACAAACCTTTGACGGTACGGGATCACCGAACCAACATAGTTATCATTTCAAGTCACAGACTGGGAATGTGATATCAAACGATGTCATTCTGGCTTGATTGTTCATTGGCACCCTCAAGGGAGTTGCCTTTGAATGGTTTAGGAAACTGCCTGCAGGATGTATCCAAAAGTGGGGAGATCTAAAGAGACTCTTCCTATCAAAATTCTTTAAAGAGGATATAGAAGTCTCCATCCATACCCTTCTCGCCACTAAGCAGAATAAGAGGGAGTCTGTCAAAGCCTTCGTCAAAAGATTTCGAAACATGGCTTTGCGATGTTCGTCAAGTATGACATAGTCTACCTTAGTGGAGACATGTCGCCACAACTTGCAGACCGACCTTCTAGCACAAATGAGGATTACAGAATGCCATCCTGGAGACAACTACTTTCTCAAGGCGAACAGGCTCAAAAGATTATTGCCAGGATTAAAGTTGAAGAGCAAAGTAGGCAGAATCAACCTGAGCAATCGGACCAAACTAAATCTTCTTAGTCAGATGGGGAAGAAACTACGGGCGCTAAAGCCAACCCTCTTCAGTAGGATGGCGGGGTCTAACAACTATCACGTTAACAGTTACATCTGATAGTCAAACTCGTTAGGTAGTGGCTCACTAGGCGATGTGCCTTGTCTACCTCTTTTTATTCCCCTGCTAAGTCTTAATCAAGACTTGGGGTTGGTTTATATGTAGTTCATTGGATTATGAATAATAAATTTTCTGAGTTGTCATGTTTAATAGAATACCTTTGTCAACCACGAAGCCCGTCAAAACTATTAAGTTAACAATACACATCTGATAGTCTGTTTTCCCCTAAATTCCCCCACCAATCCTCTTCAAGTAGGATGGCGGGTCTACCAAAACTATCACGTTAATGATCACCTCTAATAGTCCATTCCCTCCAAATTCTCCTGCCAATCCTCTTCAATAGGATGGCAGGTCTACCAAAACTATCATGTTAATATTTACCTTTGATAGGCTATTCATTTGTCAATCCTCTTCAACAGGATGGCAGGTCCACAGAACTATCATGTTAATGGTTACCTCTAATAGTTTATCAACTTACCAATCTTTTTTAACGGGATGGCAGGTCCATAGAACTATCACGTTAATGGTTACCTCTGATAGTCCATCAACTTGCCAATCCCTTTCAACAGGATGACAAGTCCACAAAATAATCACGTTAACAGTTACCTCTGATAGTCAAACTTATCAGATAATGGCCTATCAGGTGATGTGTCTCTATTCCGACTTTATGGATAGTGCCCTACTAGGCGATGTGCCTTGTCTACCTCTTTTTATTCCCTTGCTAAGTCTTAATCAAGACTAGGGGTTGGTTACTTAGAATCCATTGGATTAAGAGTAACAAATCTTTCACATCGTCGAGTTAACATTACACTTCTGACGATCATCACCCTCACATAGTATGAATGCAGCTTGCATCACTCCTAATTTGTCACGTTAACAATACACCTCTGACAATCAACTTATCAATCCTTGTCAATAGGATGGTAAGTCCTCAAAATTGCCCAAATTGTAATCTTTCCCAGCAAGACACCAAGTCTTCAAAATCTTATTAAAATCACAAGTATCAGAATTCATCGCTTCTGTGATAAACTCACTTAGCAATTCTCCCCAGCGAGACGCTAATTCCCAAAATCTTGTGCAAGTCACAAGTACACATTATCCTGTCACGTTAACATCATACCTCTGACAAATTCATTTATCAATCCTCTTCAATAGGACGATAAGTCCACAAAGTTGCTCCGATCGTAACATTCTCTTGTCATGTTAATATTAAACACCTCTGACAACCTACTTATTAATCTTTTTCAATAGAATGATAAGTCCACAAAGTTGCTCCGATCGTAACAAATTCTTGTCACGTTAATCCCACACCTCTGACAAAATCCACTTATCAATCCTCTTCAATAGGATGATAAGTCCCCAAAGTTGCTCCGATCGCAATATTTTTCTATCACGTTAACATCACACCTTTGACAACCAAATCAACTTATTGACTCTCTTCAATAGAGCGATAGGTCCACAAAGTTGCTCCGATCGCAACAAATTCCTGTCATGTTAACACCAAACCTCTGACAAATTCACTTATCAATCCTCTTCAATAGGATGATAAGTCTACAAAGTTTCCCCGATCGTAACAAATTCCTATCAAGTTAACATCATACCTCTGACGACCAAATCAACTTATTGACTCTCTTCAATAGAACGATAGGTCCATAAAATATTGTTAGGTTAACATCACACATCTAACAATCAAACCCCCCAATGAACTTGTTAATCATTTTTTAACAAAAATAGCAAGTTTTTATTATAAAATCCCTAGCGGATTAAAGATTTTCTAGAATTATCCTAGTGATAATAAAGAAAATTTCTAAATTTTACTCTAAGTGAGAATTCATACCAAGTTAATATTACACATCTGGCGCTCCCAACTTTCTTTCAGTGTTTCAAGTAACACAGGAAGAAACAGTGGCAAAGTCTACGTATTCAAACATCGTAGCACCAAAAAATCCATGCCTCACATGTATGAGGGACTTTATCTCGATCCCTAATTAGAGATAAATCTACGCCTAACACGCGTTGTCGGTTAGTCTTTTGTCGTGAAAATGGCATCAAAATCCATGCCTCATATGTATGAGTGACTTTATCTCGATTCCTAATTAGAGATAAGCCTACGCCTAACACGCATTGTCGGTTAGTCTTTTCCCGTAAAAATGACAAAGTCTATGTATTCAAAATCATAGCAGCAAGTTTAAGAGGCTTCATTCTCTTAGTACAATGTTACATGTGAAACGGATTCAAATAATTCACATGCTAGCCCGACTCAAACGGTAGTCAGTAAAGGCTTATCAAATCCGTTAATGGCTGAGGGTTTGCCAAAAATCCTATGCATGTTTGCAGGCCCATCAGCTAAATGGATATGAGCTGAGATTTGAAACAGATGTGCTAAAGACAAGTCTCAAAGACTTAGTCAAAAATGCATGAAAGCTACCCCCGCGTCTCAAGTCAAAACGCCAAGGTCAGACCCGCGCTGCACAAACCACAACGCCGAGGTCACACATGGGTTACAAATTTAAAATGCAAGGGTGAGACCCGCATTTCAAGTTCAAAACGTAGGGGTCCATCCCCGCATTCCAGAAGCAGGATTATGACACATACCTTCACACAGATCCTACGCGGCAAATCCCTTCAACCAAGATACCTTCGAAGCGAGTGCAGAGAACAACTTCTTTGTGACAAGGAATCAATAGCTCCAAGATCAGAGTTGAGATCCAAAGTATTCTGAAAATTCATCACAGTCAACCGCGAACTTTCGAAAACTTTAGAGGGGATTCTGTAGGCTGTCTAAAAATCACAATAGATAGCCAATCCCCATCAAACACCGATGATGGAAGTTGCAATCTAACGACTTCCAGAAGGCTGCAAATGGAGGACTTTTCACATAGATCGAGAAGAGTTACAATTCAACAATACTTCCGATAACTGATGAAAACTCTATTCAGTGGTCTTCACAATCAACAGTGAGAGTTACAATCTGACGACTTTCACACCCCACAAGAGCTAAGATGAATATTACAAGACAATGATCTTTGCAACGCTATGACAAAAGAAATTACTTGTTGACTACCTCTTCAAAGCAAGACGCGGAACTTATCACCGCACTCTAAGACCAAAACGCGAAGGTCCTCCCCGTGTGTCAACATTAAAACGCTGGAGTCGGATCTGCGTTGCAACAAGCGAAACGCGAGCGACCCCCGTATTTCCGAGCTTTAACAAGCAAAACGCAAGCGACCCCGACGTTTCCAAGCTGCAACAAGCAAAACGCGAGCGGCCCTCGCGTTTTTGACGTTCAGTCATTTCCCAACTTCGCGTCTCAACCCTAAGATGCGGAGTTAGGGTCCTGAATGCCAACTTGGGCGTTGTTTGACTCATTCAACATGAGTTGAACGGTTCCAAAACCGTTTCCCATGATTTGGGGGCGGTTACACCCCACTTAGGAGTGATTTAAGGGACGGTTATACCCTCTTAATCCTCTATAAATAACTAAAAATCAATTCAGTTCAGGGGTTCGGTCTGTTGGGATTTCTTGGAGCAAAAAGGAGCTTTAGAGATCGGCATCATTCTCCAACGGAGATCATCTTCAACTTCAGCAACGAGGAGCTCCTTCGGCCTTGGCTTGTCAAACCGACTTTCGGTTAAATCAACTCTTTTTCAAGAGTTCAAACTCGTTCAGAGTTATCAACTCACCTAGAGTTCTAAAACTTGCTTTGCAAGTTCTCCACAACGTCAAATCGTGAGGAGAAGATCACGTTCCAGTGAATCAAGACGTTTGGATCGTCAACGAAAAGCAAATTCGACGCAAACATTCGAAGGAGGCACTCTATCGCTACCGAGAAGATCCCAGTTTTAAACAAATGGGAGAATCAAATTCATTCTCCTCTCTTTTATAATCGAATTGTAATTAAGATCGAAAGAATACAAGTCAATTTTCTTTCATTCTTTTTATTACAATTTTTTTACCTACAATGACAAGAGATGGAGGGAGAATAGTTGATTGCTCAAACTCTAATAGATGATCTCCTCAAGCTCTTGTGGAATTGAACTCACAAACGCAAACTCGAAAATGTTTAAAAGCTTTTAAACATACTTAAACAAAACTTAAACCCTTGTTAAACTTGATTAAAACATTTTCTTAGTTAAACTAAAAAATAAGAGCATGGGGGTATTTATAGGAACCCAAAACTTTAGCTAAAACCCAAGCAAAAAGACCAAAAATCCATAAACAAACAAAATAGAAAACTAGCCGTTACTGTGCAACGGCTCTCTGATAAGTCGACT
>BQKN01000967.1:145665-162771 GCA_022839385.1 Asparagus kiusianus
TATATATATATATATAACTATGTATATATATAAAAACAAAACTTGTGTTGTATATATAATCATTAAAGTACTAACACACATAGTATGAACCTAAACTAAATTGTATATATATATATACACAAGGAAACCAATATAATGTGTGTGTATATATGATTGAGCTTAAAGTACTAACACACATAGTATGAACCTAAACTATTGTTATCCAAGCTTGATCTTGATCTTTATTGTAGCTCAACTTGGTAAACTTGGATGAATCTTGAACCTGGATCTTCAACTTTGAATAGCAAGGCTTCAACCACTATTCCACTAACCTTCATTTGATATGATCATTATGGCACAATCCATCCATCCTCTAATATGTTGTTTGTCTACAATAAATAAAATTATACCAACACTAGACATACAATATTAAAAGTAAATTATTTGTTAAACATCATTAAAACAAGAAGGCCAACAAAAGCTATCAAAAGTCAAGCTTTGGTGGATTTCCTAGCCGATCATCCGGTACCAGGGACGTCTAAGTTGTATGAAGAATTGCCCGACGAAGTTGCCGAAGTTTGTACCACCCAGGAGGTTGTACGAGTGTGGAAATTATTCTTCGATGGTGCATCCAGAGAAAATCCCCATGGAGCAATCATTGTAGGAGTAGGGTTAGTACTCGTTTCCCCGAACGGTCAAGTGATCCCAAGAGGATTTTTACTGATTGAACCTTGTACCAATAATGTAGCTGAGTATAACGCTCTGCTATTAAGGATGCAATTCGCTGAAGAACTTAACATCTGACATCTCGAGGCATTCGGTGACTCTCAACTTATTGTAAATCAAGTCCGAGCAGAATATGAAGTACGTAATGAGGACTTACTCCCATACTACTTCGTAGTACTAGAACAAGCTCAGAAGTTCGAAGGCTTCTTTATCGGATATATTCCACGAGCCCAGAACACCTATGCTGATGCTTTAGCCTCACTAGAAACTTTATTAGCATTACCACCATGGGCTAAAACAACAATTCCTATCACAGAACGCGAATTGTACTACCCCAAGATTTTTTTAGACAAAAGCTCTGATGAGACGCTGACAGAAAAAGTCTGCACAACCTCAATGGAGCTTGAACCCAGGGATTGACGATTCCCGTATATCAACTATGTTTTATTCGAAATTTTGCCCGATAACCCCAAGGAGGCGGTCGCTATTAAATGGAAGGCCCTTCGATTCTATTACGGTGCGGTTTCACAAACCCTGTATCATAAATCACATGATGGAGTTTTGCTTCATTGCCTTTCTAGGAAGGAAGCAAAACAGGCTCTCAAGGAGGCTCACAATGGGATGTGCGGAGCTCATCAACCCGGGACTAAGTTAGGAGATCGCCTCCGACGAATTGGCTATTATTGGCCAAAGATGTTTTCAGACACAGTTGACCATGCCAAACGTTGTTACGCATGCCAAATCCATGGTGACTTCATTCATCAGGTACCCAGGAACTTACATCCGACGTCTACATCTTGGCCATTCGAAATGTAGGGAATGGATATCATTGGGCTAATCTCTCCCCCAACTTCCAAAGGACATCGGTTTATTTTGGCCGTAACCGACTACTTCTCCAAATGGGCGGAAGCAATCCCATTGAAAGAAGTCAAAGCTTCGAACATGATAAAATTCATCAAGCATCATGTCATTTACGATTTGGTGTCCCGAGGTGAATAGTTCATGATAACGGAACACAATTTGCCAGTCATGGATTTTAGAGACTCTGCGACAAGTTTAGAATCCAGAGTGTCGTATCTACGACATATTATCTACCAGCTAATGGCCTCGTAGAAGCTTTTAACAAGACCATTGTGAAGCTACTCAAAAAATTCATTTCTAAGATCCGACGTAATTGGGACAAAAGACTCAACAAATGTCTGTGAGCCTACCATACAATGGTGAGGACCCCTACAAAAGTTACTCTATTCTCCTTGGTATATGGCTGCGAAGCTGTATTACCATTGGAAATTCAGATCTCGTCCCTAAGAGTCTCCCTCGCAACCAGAATGATAGAGGATGAAAAACATCAACTGCGCCTTCAGGAAAGTGAAGCCTTAGACGGAAAAACGACTCCAAGCTCAGCAGCAGATCAAGTTATATCAAACTCGAATCTCTAAGGCCTACAATAAAAAGGTCAAGGAACGGATTTTAAAGAAAAGCGATTTGGTCTTAGCTGTCAGACGACCTATAGTGATGACATATAATACCAAAGGGAAGTTTAATCCCAAGTGGGAAGGGCCCTTCGTAATAGAATCAGTCTATTCGAATGGAGCTTATCGCCTCATCGATCAAAAAGGCGACCGAGTCATAATACCAATTAACGGAAAGTTTCTTAAGAGATACTTCCCGTAGGTCATAGAGCCCCTTTTCTCTCAATACCCAGTCAAATCGGACTGGGGATTGCCCATTCAGAGGATAAATGGAGGAAAAACTAACTGGTTTATTCTCCCTAGCTTGTATATCATCAAGTAAACATTATACCTCCGACGATTGAAATTTTCTAGAATTATTCTAAATAATAATAAAGAGAATTTCAAACTTATGCTAAGTTAACATTACACCTATGACATTTGCAATATTTTTCATTGTCCTAAATTGAAATTCAACCAGGGAGACGATGAGAGCTAAAATGATATCATTTTCATTCAATGTTGATAATTCAATACAAGGTGGCGATGATTGAAAAGAAAGTGATACAAAATTTATTTCCCAGCTAGAAGCAATACAAAATTTAAGCACCAGGGCTCTTTAGCTTAAGGGACGTCAATTTGGACTTAAATGCTGAAAGCTTCTTTTTGTGAGCTGCTCGAACTCATTCAACAACTTCATGCTTTAGTTCCTCTTTAGTAAAACTAACGGTGGGAGTCGCCAACTCAGCTCGGAGTTCATCATGCTGCTTCTGCAGAGCTACGATTTGGATCTCCATTTCAGATAGATTCTTACAAAGAGTTTATTGATGATGTATTTGAGAGATTCGAGTCAAAGAGAGAGCCTGCTCCACTTCAAATTCCAAATTGGTGCATTGTAGCTCTCTAAAAGCTATTAACTCTACTTCCAAAAGGATGATGCTCTTCCGACAACGTTCAGTCCAAAGCACATCCCCTAGGCTCTTGATTTCTTCGAAACAGTTAATCCAATGAGGTCAAAAATCTTCGAAGGAAACGCGCCCAAGGCTAACCACATAAATAGTAAGCTTCATCAAGCTCTCCAATTGTTTGATACACCTCCTTAAAGTCTTTGAACGGAGAGGAGGGGCAGTTATATAGACTAAGCCCACAAATTCAGCCAGAGTAGATTGTGGAGCAGCTTTAGGAGGAAGTTCCTCGGGCGGACCATGACTTGGAGCCACATCGTCAACAAGTCCCGTTGAGGGAACAGACTCCGAATCTCTAATACTCAGCTCTCCTTCAGTTTCTGCATGTCCAGGAGTAGGGAGAGTCGATGGAAGACCTTTCTTTCTTTCATCACCTGAGGATGTGAGGAGCGCAGACTTCATCGCGTCACCCATCAACTTCGCCCCTTGGATATCTTCGCCATAACGGGTCTTCTTTTGTGAACCCGTTTTTCATACTCACCTACTTCCGCTGCAGTGAGGGCTTGCTTACCTTTAGCCTTTCTCTTATGAGATTCAACAAGTGGTACCTCCACCAGAGTTTCCGTTGAAGCCTTTGTTCGATGAGAATCGATAGCTGGTGTCCCCTTTGGGGTTCCTATGAAAGCTTTTTCTTCAGAAGGCTCAGCAACTAGTAGCTCTCTTTGGATCTCTCCAGCTCCAACCGCTTCCCATTCACATGATAGATAATCCTCTATCACCGGTAAGCGAGTCCTGGAAGAGCCGCTCCTCGACTTATATAGTTCTCGGATTTTGTTTATGCACTAAGTATATACATCATATTCTAGGATCCAAGAAACTTCATTAAACTAATTGCAGAAGTCCGCAACGGTAGAGCAACTAGGTGGTGAGTTCGGCAAAGTGAATCGCGCATGGGTCCCTCCGGGAGAGAAGAAATACCACGCGTGAGCATCTTTATACAAGTTCCCGATCTGAGCTAATTTTTTGTTAGGATTGCCAACATACAGTTGGTCATATCCGAATTGCCTAGCAAACCGAGAAGGCAGGTAGGGTTCGATCATGCACTTCTCACCCAGACGAAACACCAAGTAGCCCAATCTGGTTGTGAGGAGCTACCTGTTAGACCCTAGAGGGGGGTGATTAGGGTCTTATGCTAATCTAATCCGATTTAAATGCCAATTAAAATTACTTATCAAGTTATCCTAGCAAGTATGAAATACAACAAGAATATAAGCTAGAATAAACAATATGAACAATGAGATATATCCTATATGATAGAAATATATGCAAGGATATATAAACAACACAATGGTAAATAATCTAAACAAGATAGTGGATGAAATAAATGAGCAATGCACAATTGGCGATATAAGATAAATGCAAAAATAAATACACCAAAGACACACTCAAACAAGCAATATGATCACGGAGTTCGGACCTTCCGTCCTACGTCTCCGCTCCCCACTCCCGGGGAGAAATCCACTATCACAATCGGGTTTTCTACGCTCACCCGAATAATGTTTACACCTCACATTGTCGGTTTTTAACGCTCACCGAACAACGTTCACTCCTCACACTCGGTTTTCTAGCTCACCGAAAACCTTACAATCTCACAATGTAACAATAAATGATTTGTTCTCTCATACAAGGAGAGAACTCAATTAAGCACAACTCAATGTTACAATCTCTCACAACCCTAATATACTATGTATGCAAATACAATAAGCTCAAGTGGGTGTGTGTAACAATGAGTAAAATCAAATCTAAACTCAATATAAAAACTAGCTTTAAAGAATGATAATCAAATAACTAAGCAAATGTAAAGCTAGATAGAGTTTAGAAAACTTCTCCAATAGATGACAAGATGGAGAGATGGAGATTGGAGCCCAAACAAGAGATGATCTCCCCCACTTATGAAAACAATCTTCAAACCAAACAAACACTAAAAACACACTTAAACCCTTGTTTAAAACTCTTTAAACTTGTTTAAAACATTTCTTGGATGATCTTGAAAGAGAACAGCAATAGGGTATTTATACCCATTCAAAATCTCAGCCAAAACCCCTAAGTAAAAGTCCAAAAAGTCCCAGAAAAATTAGCTTAGAAAATAGCCGTTAGGGAACCAACGGTCACATTGGCGGTCGACCGAAAATTCTCGCGGTCGACCGCGATCCAGGTTCCAAACGGAGAAAACACGCAGAGACTTATTCGGTCGATTGGTGCGGTCGACCGATGGAAATTTCGAGCTCTCAGTCGACCATGGCGGTCGACCGACAAACTCTCTGCTGCCCACTAACGAATGAACACAGGTGCGGTCGACCGGTGCGGTCGACCGAGAACTAATATATAAAAATCAGGTTCTGAAAACTATTTTTTTAATTTTAAAACACTGTTTAAAAATATCAAATAAATTCAAAAAAATATAAAACTTTGAGGAATGATTGTAGATATGATAATAAACATGCTACAATAACTGGTTTCCAAAAAGGACTTCCCAAATGAAAAATATCATTATTTTGCAAAATAGTCCAAAACACGAAAATGTAAACATATGAATTTTGACATTTAGGCTAAACCATGTTTTGAAACTTTGCACAATGATTTTGTAGACTTAATAAAATATGTATATGATTGTTATTAAGTCCATAAACTGAGAAAATAATATTTTCATAAATATAATAGAAAATGAAACCATTTTGCTTTCACAAATACTCATATGTTTCATATCTAAGTAGTTAAACCAAATCACAATAATAAATATAAAATATGTAATTTTATATTTGTAAACATGAAAACCCAAAACATATATGTATATATATACCTATATATATACAAAAACCAAAACATGTATGTGTGTATATGATTGAGCTTAAAGTACTAACACACATAATATAAACTCCTAAACTAAATTACCCAAGCAATCCAGATCTTCGATGAAGCTCTTCTTGGTACACTTGCGGATGAAGCTTGAACTTGATCTTTAACTTTGAATTGTAATGCTTCACTCCACTATTCCTCCAACCTCCATTGGATATGATCGTTGAAGCTCTATTCCATCCAACCTCCAACAATGTTGTTTGTCTATAATAAATAAGAAAACACAAATACTAGACAAACAACATTAGTGGTAAATTGTTTGTTAAACATCATCAAAATAAGAAGGCCAACACTACCTAAAAGCACCCTCCTCCAGA
Source organism: Asparagus kiusianus (assembly GCA_022839385.1). Taxonomy (NCBI): domain Eukaryota; kingdom Viridiplantae; phylum Streptophyta; class Magnoliopsida; order Asparagales; family Asparagaceae; genus Asparagus; species Asparagus kiusianus. The sequence goes on from BQKN01000967.1 coordinate 151,960, forward strand.
GACGTGAAGCCTTAAAAGCCCACATATGTAGAGCTGATACCCTCTTTGTTAGCTCCATCGAAGTCAAGGGAACAACAAAAGATTTTATAACTGTCCTATCGAGACAAAAGTTGTCGAGCCCTAACTGTGTATATGTTAAATCCAAACCCTTTCCCCAATACAAGAAACATCCCTTCCATCAAAATCAAAATAAAACATTTAAGAAGAAATCCTTTCATCAAAATAAGAACTCTGTCCACTTTCAAAAGAAGGAAGGAGCTGAACGTCGAGCCTGTTTCGTTTTTGGACGAACCAACCACCTTGCTAAGGACTACTTTTACAAGAAGACAGAATCACCCAAGCCTAGGAAGGGAGGATCTCTACCTAATAAGTCACAAGTAAACATGGTGACTTCCAGTTCAGCTGAGACTGCTTTCAGGTCTGTTCTCTTCACCCCTAAAGTAAACATGACCTTTTAAACAAATGATTGGTGGATTGACACTGGAGCTAATATTCACGTTTTCTCTAATCAATCTTTGTTTTCCACCTATCAGGTCTTAAGTAGAGGAACTGTCACAATGTGAAATAATAATATGGCTCCTGTATCTGGAATAGGTCGGATCAACCTAAAGCTGACTTCTGATAAGACTTTGATCCTACAGGATGTCCATCATGTACCAGACATTAGAAGAAACTTGATTAGCGGGTCTTTGTTAGTGCAACAAGGCTATAAGCTTATTTTTGAATCAAATAAAGTTATAATAACTAAGGGGTTTAATTTCATTGGGAAAAAAAATTATGTGATGGTCTTTTTAAATTAAATGTTAAGAATTCTACCCTTGCATCTCCAATGGCTTTGAATATCGAACCTTCTATCACTTGGCATCAAAGATTAGGATATGTGAATTATAATTCAATTAAAAGATTGATGACCTCAATATAATTCCAAAGCTTAATATAAAAGATGATGAAAATGTGAAATATGTATAAAAGCTAAACTTCCTAAGAAACCCTTTAAAACTATTGATAGAGATTCTGAGATATTAGAACTCATCCATAGTGATGTCTGTGATTCAGGAAGAATATCTAGATGAGGTAATAAATATTTCGTAACTTTTATAGATGATTGTTCTAAATATTATTACCTCTACCTAATTAAGACCAAAGATAAAGTTATAAACAAATTCAAAATATATAAAGTAAAAGTTGAAAATTAGTTGGATAGGAAAATTAAAATACTAAGATCATATAGAGGTGGTGAATACACTTCTAATAAATTAAAACAATTCTGTGAAGAGAATGGAACCATTCATGAAATAATTGCTCTGCATACACCTCAATCTAATAGAGTAGCTGAGAGAAAGAATAGAACTTTAATGGACATGGTAAACTCAATGTTAATTAATTCTAGTGTGTCAGAGAATCTGTAGGGAGAAGCTCTCATGACTGCTTGTCATATACTAAATAGAATTCCATTCAAGAATTCTGATAAAACACCTTACACAATTTGGAAGAATAGAAATCCTAATTTAGATCACCTGAAAGTGTGGGGGTGCTTAGCAAAAGTTAAAATACCTGAGAATAAGAGAAAGAAGATTGGCCCTAAAACTGTAGATAGAATATTTATTGGCTATGCTTTTGGTAGTAATGCAAATAGATTTTTAATAATCAACTCTGATATTAATAAGATGGCCAACAACACCATAATTGAAGCTAGAGATGCACATTACTTTAAAAATATTTTTCCTTACAAGACCAGAGTAAACAACACAGGTCCTAGCTCTAGTAATTCAGATCCTAGTTCTAACCAAGGTAAAACTAGTTCTAAACAAATTAGACCACTAGAACGTCCAAAGGAGCCTAGGAGAAGTAAAAGAACTAGAATAGAAAAGGTCCATGAAGATTTCTATGCATTACTTGTAGAAGATTCTCCAATTACATTTGAAGATGTAATAAAATCAGTAGATGCTCTATTTTGGAAGGAAGCTATAAATAATGAGATACAATCTATAGTTCAAAATCATACTTGGGAACTAACTGATCTTCCTTCAGGCTACAAAACTATAGGATGTAAATGGGTATTTAAGAAGAAACTTAGACCAGATGGAACAATAGATAAATATAAGGCCAGATTAATAGCTAAAGGATATACCTTAAAATCTAGTATTTATTATTTTGATGTCTATTCTCTAGTAGCTAGGATTACTACCATTAGAGTCCTTATAGCTTTAGCATCTATTTACAAACTTATAATACACCAAATGGATGTTAAAACTATATTCTTAAATGGAGTCTTAGATGAAGAAATTTATATGGATCAACCCGAGGGATTTGTTGCCTCTAGACAAGAGAAGAAAGTATGCAAACTTATTAGATCACTATATGGTCTCAAACAAGCTCCAAAACAATGGCACATGAAATTTGATGAGATCATACTATCCTATGGATTTGTAATTAATCAAACAGATGAGTGTGTATATCATAAAACAGATAATAACAACAAAATTGTGATTTTATGCTCATATGTTGATGATATTCTTATTTTTTGGCTCCGACATACAAAGCATAAATGAAATAACATTTTTTATCACAAAATTTTGACATGAAATATTTAGGTCAAGCTGATTTGATTCTTAACACTAAAATCTTGAAAAATAAGAATGGATATGTGTTGTCACAATCATACTACATAGAGAAAATACTCAAGAACTTTTATGATCTAAGTTATCAACCTGTTTCTACTCCATATGATCCTAATGTACATCTAAAGAAAAATACAGGTTATCCTCAATTACAAAGAGAATATGCATAAATAATTGGATCATTAGGATTCTGGACAAACTACACCAGACCTGACATTGCTTATGCAGTAAATAGACTTAGTAGATATACATCAAATCCTGATAAGAGTCATTGGGATGCTCTAGAAAGAATTTTGAGGTATCTAAAAGGAACTATGAAATGGTTTACATTATAAAGGTTATCCATCTGTATTAGAAGGATACTCAGATGCAAATTGAATTAGCGACTCAGTAGATGTAAAATCCACCACTGGTTTTGTGTTCCTTTTAGGAGGAGCTGTGTCCTGGAACTCTACTAAACAAACTGTAATGGCTAGAAGTACAATGAAATCAGATATGATAGCTCTTGATACTACTAGTATAGAAGCTGAATGGTTAAAATATTTACTTACTGAAATTCCATTAATACAAAAACCATTATCAGCTATTTCTATTCATTGTGATTGCAGGTCAGCGATTGACAAATGTCATCAAGAGAATGCAAATATGAAGATGAATCGACACTTGAAAGTGCGACATAAATCCTCGAGATATAAGATGAAAAACCATATAATAGCCTTCGATTTCGTAAGATCAGAGAAAAATCTTGCAGATCACTTAACTAAAGGCTTATCTAGGGCAGTGGTCCTAGAATCATCGAGGGGGATGGAATTAAGCCCATAAGAAAAATTATTACAGTGGCAACCCAATCTCGCAGAGGTTCAATGAGTAGAAACAAACTGGACGAGTGATTAATTATGAGGAGCACTGAATTTATTTGCTCCCATTCCTAGGATGATCAGTGCTCATAAAAATCAAGTGAAAGGTTGAGTTAAACTCTTATTGAATTCAAGACTCATGAGGCAGGATGCTTACTTGCTCGCATCCTTATTAGGATTCACCTATATGTGTGTAGTTGTAAGGTCGCGACTATGGGATCAGGGTTTCTCCCTAGTAACACACATGAAAGATACCTGCGCAAGGCCGATAATAGCGCAATCCGTTTAGAATTCTTCAAAACTGTATTATGTGTGCTTTCTGTAGAAATCCGATAAATGAGACTGGTTCAAGGCGTAACCCACAAAGCTCTCACGGATCTATACAACTGTTACTAAGTGAAGGTTCAAACTAAAAGGTACCTCCACCTATTACATAGTATAAGGGAACCAACATTCTTAATTTTCAAAGTTCTTCTTTTACTCTTAATTTTGAATTATTTTAAGTTTTAAGTTATATGGGGGATTGTTGGAGTTATAATAAAGTGTAACTTAAACTTGACATTGTAGTGGGAAAGTTTAGTCCCACATAGGAAATGAAATAGGAAGAAAGGGTGTTTATAAACCTTTCTCTTCTCTCTTATGCCTAGAAGAAAACAAAGGTTATGCTCCACACCACACGTGCGCGTGCCGGCCGGGTCGAGCTCGAGGTCGGGTCGGGTGGCGCGCGCCCACGACCTGCGGATACGAATGTAGCTTCGGATTGAAGGGCTCTTAACCTGCTACATTTTGAATTTTTATTTTTTGCTAATTGGAACATTTAAAACGTGTTAAGCAATTAAAACGAACTAAGCAATTAAAACGTGTTAATCATTTGGCTACGAAAATGAAAACGGCTAGCTAAATAAATGGGTGGGATTTATAGACTTAAATAACGAAACGGCTAGCGAGATTTGTGCGATAACGGACATGACTCTCAACCTATATAAAGACCGATATATGCGAGGGTTAAACACAGTAAAAAACATAACATTTTCTCTCCTCTTCTCTGTTCTTCATCTTCGTGTTCTTGCTGTTAAATCATTATTAGTTCCCTGAAAGTCGAGAATAATTCGCAAAGCCTTCTTGAAGCTCGTGTCGATGAGAAGGAGGTCGCCTGACCGAGGGTCGTTGTATCTCAGAGAACTTTTGCCGCGTAGCCCTGTACGAGTGGGGGCAATTAGATTCTTGGGACAATGCCTTACACGCCTCGATCATCAGGCCGTATTTCTAACTTTCATTTATTTTCGTTTGATTCAATTTCATTTCTGAGTTACAATAGTGATCTGATATTATCTGATTTAATAATCAACTATTTAAAATTCACGTTAATCTTTGTCTAAACAGCTAATATTCCTAACGGTATGATGCAGGTATAAAGTATGATAATTATGTAGATTATGATGATTATAAATGGTTCTCACAAATGTTTTAAATCGAACAACTTTCAGGTTAGTCTACTTTGGTGAATACGAATGCACGGGACCGGGAGCCAACAACACACTGAGAGCTGCTTACTCAAAGCAGTCGGATGAGAGCGAAGCAACTCCATTCTTGGACATCTCATACATCGATGGCAACCAATGGGTACTTCCGCCCCTCCAAAACAAGTGGCCTGATCCATGTGATCCTCAGCAGAACCTACTTCTCAAAACATACTAAGCAAAGAAAATTAATTAAGTGAGCAGCACAGAAAGGTTGAGGGATATTGTGCCACAACTTTTAGCTTCATATAATTACAGGGTTACTAGTTACCTGTCTTTAATTACGTTATCCTGCAAAGGATGGAAAGAGAGCATTAATACTCGAGCAGTAATCAGCTACGTGTTTATCTAATTCATAGTAGAAGACTACTATTAAAAGTGTTTATACGGAGTGATATGTGTGAATAATTATGAAATGGAGACGTCAATTGAGGTCCACTATACATTTGAACATCCAGTTACATGTTTATATACAATGGTAACAGATGTGTTGAAGCTTTATGGGCAAACTTTAGTAAGAAATTAGAAAGGATATCAAAAACTCATTTTGCATGCGTTATTAGTGTACAATTCAAAATCTTTAATCTTTTGCTTGAGGTGGTTATTGACATAATGTCGAAGGCACGAGACAGGACTATTATATGTTAAACATACAAATCAAGGAGAGTAACATTGCACAATTTTCCGTGGGCGTGGAGCGCACACGAATATGGATCTAGCTATTAAAAGTCGCCTTATGAATGGGGCGCCTGAATAAAACGAGCAGTAGTGTTGGGAGCTGGAGCTGGAGCATGAGTAGGGAAGAGGGCGAGGTGACCCATGAGCTTGTCTTTTCTGGAGAAGGTAGTTCCGCAGGAACATCTCCATCGGAGGTTGTCACCGCAGTGCTTCTCGTGGGTTCTTAGATCCGATAGCACCGAGAACTGCTTGCGGTTGCAGCGGTTGCAGACATACATCTTGGGGCAGTGGCTCCTCTTGTAGTGATTCTTAACGCATACCACGGACTTCAGCGGCCGGAACCTGATGTGCTTCTTGTTCCACCTGCATCCCTCTTGCGGGCACGAATACTTCTTTGTACTTTTCTCCTGCCCCCCTCCAAGCTCGTGTCCTTCTAATTCATCGATTTCTAGTTCTCCATCGAATCTCCCGTTCTTCAGTTTGTTGATGGGGTTTGATAGAGCCGCGCTGGTCTTGTACTCATCGCCGTGTGCTCTCATGTGCATCCTTAGGTTTGTGTCTCGCTTAAACCCTTTTCCGCACACTTGGCAGAAGTGTGTGTATTTGGCGAGCAGATCTGCTGGGTCCATCTCTACGATCAAACCATCTTGATCATCATCCTCATTCTTTTCTGTTGTTGTTTCCTTGCGTTTGAAGTAACTACAAGTGCCACTGTATCTCTGCAGGGTTTCGTTGCTCGTACTAGCCGCAAATATGCCTCCACCGCCTCCTGCATCAATCACGGCCTCCGCTTCAGACGAATTGCAACCCTGAAGAGGATTAGGTAGCTGATCACGGTCAGCTATAGTTGCTTCAGCATTAATGTAAGTCGCTTGATGTAGATGGTGGTCTAATTCATTGCGCTGCAGACTCGAAGATAGAACCACAAACTGCTGGAAAGCGTAAGGCAAAGAGGATGCAGCGGCGAGTATATCCTGGATCAGGGAGGTAGCACGGGAGACTGTGCTGGGAGCGTCAAGATTCTGCTGATCGTCATGATGATGATGATGATGAGGCGAGGTGTTGATCATCGTGGGAACAAGGGATTGCAGCTGCTGTACCATCTCCCTGAGGACAGAGAGGTTATGTACGAGGCTAGAATTCGAGTTGTTAGAGCAGGAAACCAAATTGGAAGCTGAACAGGTATTAATACTAGCACCCAAGAGCAGCGGCGAGATGCAGTACTCCTCCAGACCTTCGTACATTTGCAGGAAGCCTTGACAAGAGTCGAAGCATGAGCTGTCACTGCTGCCCCCTCCTCCTGAATTCATAATCTCCTCCTCTGATTTTTATTCAAGTTCTGCCTCGATCCCAACTTAATCAGGCTATACCACGAACACAAGTGAATTATCAAATGATTACGTGGGACAACAGCGTCGGAAACTAGCCAGGAAGATGGAGGAGGAGGAGGAGAGAGAAATAATTGTATGATTCAACCTCTTGTCTAGGTCGATCGAATGGAAGATGCTTAACTAATTAAGTTCTCAATTAAATTAAAAATTATTTTATTTCTAAATAAATGAGAAGTCAACTCAGAACTCGAGAACATCCCTACTTGAACCTCCCTCAAATCCTACCAAGCCCACAAGAGACAAACTCATTTAACTATAACATATTATACTTTTCTATTAGAATTTCTCACTACAACTCACTTGATGTTTAAGACATCATTAAATTAGACTTTATTCTATATACGTACCCAGTACCCTCCGAGAGAGAGAGAGAGTATGCCCTTCCACCTTATATCAATATAAGAAAAAAGCTATTTGGCTCGCGGTTGGACCGCGAGCCAAATAACAGGGCTCTCAATATAAATAGCAAAGAGATTCATTTGCATATCATAAAAATAGTAGAAAGACCACTATATCCACTTCAAATCATTGATTGGTTGATTAATTGACTATTATGAGCAGTTGTAATTCATTCAATATATATCACTTATCATATCCTCATGAGTTGCATTTATTCCTATTTTACACTGAAAAAGACAAATCACAACCATGCATCAAATAATCAATGATTGGATTAAAAAGTACTGATATATCCACTACTTTTTGGTATGGGAAAAGCATATGAACCTATGACAGATAGAGCATGATATCCCAAGTTTAGTCTCACATCAAAGAATGAGAAGAAATGAAGGATTTAAATAGTAAGTCATTTTGGAGGTGAATTGAACCAAACAACATGTTATACTCAGATGGTCTCACAACTTATACCGTGCCAACAGGCATGTGGGTCTAGGCGTGACATGTGGTATGAGCGTTGTGATATCTGTTGTGCGCAGCGGACGAATCACAAACCAACGAACGAGAAGAAAGTAATCAAAATAACCAAAACTCAAGTACCAAACAGCAAGACTTCAAATTTACGTGGTTTCGGCAATATCCCTACGTCCACGGGGCAATGAGGGGGGAGATTTTACTTATAAAGAGAAAGAGAATACAAATAGGGTTTACAATCTCACAAAATCTCACAAATAAAACCCTCAAACAAAGCTCTCAAACCTATCACCAATTCTCCCTCAAAAGTGCTATCAAAAAATCCTCTCAATGTCTGCTCAAATTCGCCCCTTCAAACCCTACGAAAACGTATTCCTATTTATATCAAAACAGAAATCCAAACCAATCAGGAAACTGAAACAGGGCCTTAATCCGCGATCCGGTCGACCGGCCAAAAGGTAAAAATTTAACCCCGTAAAACAAACAGGGTTTGGTCGACTGGGCTTCTCTTCGTGGTCGACTGGCCAGAGGGGCTGATTTCTCAGCCTGTAGTGTGCACATTTCTGGTCGATCGGCCTAAGCCCGCGGTCAACCAGTTTGCACCAAAAATTATCCCTGCTTCGTTTTTCATGTTCTCTTTCGCCGTTTTCACCGTTTCTACAATATCCATCTCTAAACCCATATGAACTATGTCTAGAATCAAGTCGCCTGGTGGTGATCTTATAATGGACAATTATAATGCGGGAACGAGGATATCGCTTATTTAATATGGGATGATTGTGATATCCCAAGTTTACTTCCTTATTGGAAAATGAGAATAATGTGGAAGTGTTTAAATAGTCAGTCAAAGTTGACCTACCAATGATAACAAAATGCTATGGTTCTTACATATGATTTATAAATTTACTCAGATTAAGCTAAACAATGTGTCACACTTAGTGGGCCCCACAATTAATAGCGCGCCAATGGCTGATGGTACTAGAGCGTAATAGGGACAAATCCAAATTATATGCCTTGGGGCACTTGGCCCTATAGATATTTTAAACTTTATAAAACTTGATACTCATTTTAATATGTGCCCCCGTTGAAGTTTAATTCAAAAGTGAAAATGAACATGTATTAATTTGAAAACTATAGTGAAATTTATTGTGTTGAGATATTCGTGAAATTAGTACAAATAAGTTTTTCTATTAGTATAATTTTTATCAAATAAATTTTTAATTTATATGTATAATCTCATATGTGTTGTCATAAGAAGAAGTTTTTGGATCTGTTCCTGTGGCCGATAGAGTTATAGTCACGCAATAATTCTATCTCTTACGGATTTAACTATGAACCTAAAGTTTTGCCCACATTTATTTTTAAATCCTCCCACTTCCAAAATTTTCATTAAACTGTAAATACTGCACTAAATTATTTTAACTCATAATGTATAATTTAGTAGTTTGATACACATCTAAATATAGCAACTTAGAAAAATACAACTTACAATAAAATGTAGCAATTTTCAAAATAAAAGATGGTAAAACTTTGGGATTAGAGACAAAAGAAAACCCCTCAGTATGTTTTTTGTTTCTTTTATTTTAAATTTTAAAGTTACAGGGACCCCTCTTATACCATTGCTTTGATAAAATCTCTAATCTGAAATTTAGGTATCTATGGTATCATTTGGTGTCTTGTGAGATTGGGATTGAGATTGAGATCTCTATGTCCTGAGATTTTAATCAAGTCCATGTTTGATTCTCCTAGGACTAGGACATGAGTCAGATTAGGACTTTTTTCTAATTTCCAAAATGGATAGTACAAAATTTCACCACCCCCTAATATAGGAAGATGAGACTTCTCATGACCGTTATACCACTTACGTTATCTCTCTTTACTATCAAAATGTATTTGAGAGACCATTAATTTTAATTTAAACCATGGATTCATTACTAGATGATTATAAGCAATTGTAATTCATTCCAAATATATATTTTGGGTTTTTTGTATTACAATTGATACAGATTACAATGAAAAAGATTATAATGAAACAAAGAAAGAAATTATATTTCTTTTCTATGCGCCGATGGAGCGTTGATCTTGTACTCCATTGACGGTTTGACTAAGATGATGAGTCTTTCACTGATTGATGATCTCTAATCATTTAGAAGATAGCGCAATCTTCTCTAGATGAAGAGATATTAACAGATCCTTTCTCATAGGAATTGTTGATTAAGCTAGATTATTAGTTAAAGAGAACGGATCCTTTCTCACAAGAATCATTGATCGGGCCAAATGATTAGCCAATGAAAATGATCTATAAAGATTAATGAGAATGAAGGAGAGATGGACTTTTTGTCAATGTAGCCTCTCTCTCTCTCTCTCTCTCTCTCTCTCTCTCTCTCTCTCTCTCTCTCTCTCTCTCTCTCTCTCTCTCTCTCTCTCTCAATAGCAAGAAGTTTAGCCAAGAATAATGTTAGCCCTAAGACCTTTTTTCTGCCTCTGTGACCCTTGTTGATCATGCCTCTTTATAGACTTTGAAGTATTAAGTGAGTGAGTTAGTGGTGTTAGGTCTCATGTTATGAGCCTACATCTTCTAATCTTATTTTGATGATTACAAATAATTCCTAATATTGTTTGTCTAGTGTTTATGTTTTCTTATTAGGTATTCTAGACAAACAATAGGTTGGAGGTTGGATAGTTTGAGCCTTCACGATCATATCAACTGAAGATTGGCGGAATATCGGTATGAAGCCATTATACATCAAGTCATATTCAAGATCAAGCTTCATCCGCAACCAAGTCAGAGCTTATTAAAGATCAAGATCATCGCTTGGTATATTAGTTTAGGTTTTATATTATGTGTGTTAAATACTTCAAGCTCAATCATATA
>BQKN01000967.1:167771-177868 GCA_022839385.1 Asparagus kiusianus
ATTCAACCCCCCTTCTAGTGTTTGAGTGCCATTACAGCGATCCTACACTTCGCTATAGCTTGGGTAAGCTCCACTATGGGCATGTGCTTGGGTCACTTCGATTTGGGCGTCCACTTCCTAAGCATGTACTAGATTCAAGTATCAAATTGTGCCAAGTGTCGATCTAGGCCTCTTGTGACTTGAGAGATCAGTTGTTTGTCTACAATCCTTAGGATATGGATGACGTGTTCAACGTAGGTCTTTTGGGTGAAGTTCACATAAGACTTTGAGCGAACTTTGCTATTACACTTGGACTCAGCCTAGAGCCCGATTTGAAAATGCCTTTCAACTTAGTCCAAAGTCTGACTTAAAGATGCCTTTCGAGTTGGTCCAGAGTCTAATTTGAGGATCAACTCGGTTGACTTGGATGTACTAGACCACAGTTTAGCATGCAGTCATGTTCGCATGTCATGTGAGCGAACTTCAATGTATCTTATATTTGAGCCTATCTGAAGTGTTTAGTCTGTGAGCATTCTGGACTTGGACTGAGCATTGGTCCAAGAGAGAGTATATTTTAATCGTCTATAAGACCTCCCTAAGTTTTTGAGATTCTACTTTTGGTTTGTAACAAGTATTGAATTACTTCAGGTAATAGCCAGAGGTGTATTGTTGAATGTAGCGTGAGTCGTCTTGCAAAGGTTGAAACTTGTCCTCATTTGTCTACTTGGTTGCCAGAGGTGTACTGAACATGGCTTCCTTTACTATAGATTCATCTTGGTTGAATGCTCGGTTGCATTTTGAAGTACTTGTTGTTGAGATTCCATCCAATTCTGTGTTTGGAACCCATATATGGAGCGAAGCTACAGGAGTGTATCTGAATGTTTGTGTAGCTGCTGGAGCATGACCAAATGTTGGCGTAGCTGCTGAAGCATAGCTAGATCTTAGCGTAACTGCTTGAGTTTAGTTAAATATTAGTGTATCTGTTGGAGCTTAGCTGAATGTTTAACTATAGTTTATACTCATATGTAACCGGAGTATTCCATCATCTTCAACCAAGCTAGGGAGATTCATGGTTTCCATAGTTTAGGCTCTTGTGCAGTTGGAGCGTGGGAAATATTCTATACTCATATACCTATTAGAGTCTATACAGTTTAAGCTCTTAAGGCATTAGAGCATTGAGAGCAGTTTATACTTGTATACTCATCAGATTATAGGGAGCAATTTAACCTCATATACCAGTCAGATGTTAGAAAATAGTTTAACCTCATAATCCCATTAGATGTTAGGAAATAGTTTAACCTCACAATCCCATTAGAGGTTAAGAGAGATCAGTAGAGTTGTAATGTTAACACATCATCTCAAAAGGAGATTGACAGAGGTGTAAGTCCAAGGGTACATATTGTTCAAAAGTGTAGAGTTAACATTGTAGTAGCGAAAGTCGACAGAGGTGTGATGTTAACTGGTTGACGAAATCAAATTGAAAGAGATATAATGCTAACATATCAGGTTTGTAAATATTCAAAGAGTAGGGTTTGAAGCACTCTTCATTGATAGAATAGCTTGGCTTATATAGCCTTACACCCATATTTACATAAAACCCCCTCTAGTATTACTTAATTACATTCTCTTTTCAACACTTCTCCTCAAGATGAGCGAAAGATATCTATTAAGCCCATCTTGTCACACCCTCTAGTTAGATCTATTGAGCTAAGCCCTTTAGTCAAGCAGTCTGCAGCCTGCTCCTTAGTTGGAACATGACCTAACTCCAGTAACCCATTGTTCAACTTCTCCTTGATGAAGAATCTATCAATCTCAATGTGCTTAGTTCTGTCATGCTGAACTGGGTTGTTGGCAATGCTGATAGCTGACTTGTTGTCACACCACAAACTTATCTTGGTCCCTTGATCGAGATTCAGCCCCACCAGCATGTTCTTCACCATATCAACTCCGTCACCCCCAAGGCCATGGCTCTGTACTCTGCTTCAGCTATTGATCTCGCCACCACAGATTGCTTCTTGCTTTACCAGGAGACTAAGTTGCCTCCCACAAATATGCAATACCCTGAGGTAGATCTCCGATCATCTCTGCAGCTAGCCCAATCTGAGTCACAGTAGCCCTCAATGTTCACATGGCCACTCCTCCTGAATCTTAGTCCTTTGCCAGGGGCACCCTTCAGATATCTTAGTATCTGATATACTGCATCCATATGGCCCTTCCTCGGGTCATGCATGTAGCGGCTCACCATGCTTACCGCAAATGAGATGTCTGGACGTGTGTGACTCAGGTAGATTAGTCTGCCCACCAATCTCTGATACCTCTCACGATCAACAGTTTCTCCTACCTCAGCACTCAGCCTGAAGCTCTGATGTAGCAGCAGGTTTGCACCCCAACATCCCCGTCTCTACAAGAAGGTCTAGTGCATACTTCCTTTGGGAGAGAACAATCTCCTTAGGTCCATGAGCTATCTCTATCCCAAGGAAGTATCGAAGCTGACCCAGATTCTTCACTTCGAATTCTTTGCTCAACCTTACCTTGAGCTGAGTAATCTCATTCTCATCATTTCTTGTGATGATCATGTCATCCACATACACTGCCAGCATAGTGATGTGACCCATACTTCTTCTGAAGAATACAGTATGGTCGGTATTGATCTGTCTGTATCCCATACCAACCATGGCTCTCCTGAACCTATCAAACCATGCTCGAGGGGACTGCTTCAGCCCATACAGAGACTTCTTCAGCCTGCAGACCTTACCTATTGTTTGTACTGTGCCACATCCAGGTAGTATCTCCATATACACCTCTTCCACTAGATCTCCATGAAGAAATGCATTCTCCGCATCCAGTTGGTGTAGTTGCCATCCACCATTTGTTACCAGAGAAATTAACATTCGAACAGTACTCATCTTCGCCACTGGTGCAAAAGTCTCATCGTAGTCAATGCTCTGATATCATATTCAAAGATTAGGGTTTGAAGCACTCTTCATTGATAGAATAGCTTGGCTTATATAGCCTTACACCCATATTTACATAAAACCCCTCTAATATTACTTAATTACATTCTCTTTTCAACAGTAAAGTTAGTACTGTTCAGAGGTGTAATATTAACATAGCAGTACTAACGAATTTTGACAAAGGTGAATTGTTAATGTACCAAATGAAGTGATTGACAGAGATGTGTTAACTGATTGGTTCAAAAGAGTCCAAGGGACGACTACTATTTAGAAGTGCAATGTTAACTTAACGGTAGAAAGTCAATGGAAGTGTAATGTTAACAAATTGATTTTTGGCAAATACGGATTGACAGAAGTGTAATGTTAACTAGTCGAATCCGAAAAGACAAGTCAACATAGGTGTAATGTTAACCAGTTAACGAAATGGTCCGACAGAGGTGTAATATTAGACGGTCAGATCATTGGTGTGCAAACTATTCAGAGGTATAATGTTAACATGACGGTGATAATACAGTTAGTGATAATCACATTTTTATTACATTTTTATACCCTCATTATCTCTTTTGTTTAACTAAAAATATCACTAATAAACTATTTTATCATAATTTGTACGTTAATGAAGAATTAATGAATAAAGGCTCAAAAAGAACTCAAATTTCCTTATTTTTCAACTATTTATTGAAGCCCAGGATCAAGCGAACCAATATACAGAAGCTGAAGAAGCAATGATTCAATATGAAAAGAAATCAAGTCAAAATCATGTTCAAGATGATTAACCACAAAAAACAGCAATATCTCTAAATCCAGAATGCGCAATTTAACATATAATATATGAAAATTGCCTATCTCGACTAGACAGAGCTAATAACATTTTACTAATTTTAGAATTCCAATTGGTTGGTCAACCAATTGGCCAATCGGGTTGTCCATCGATTGGTCAATCAATTGACCTCAATTGGTTCATAACAAACTTGTTTTATAGAAAATATTTAATCCTTGGAGCCTAAGTAAAATCTAAAGGTTTTTTGTTACTTGTTATAGACTATAAATAGGGGTAGAGTGTGAGGGGTTTGAGTGTGGAACATTTTATAAAAACTCCATTTGGAGAGGAGGGTTACTCCTAGTTGAGAATATCTTCCAAAAATTATAACTTTATTACAATTAATAAAATGAAAATAAGAAGAATTCTACTTCAACTAAATATTCCCAACAAAAACTTAGCTAGAAAAACAAAAATCCAATGACATTAATCACTAATCTATAAAAAAATAACATTTCTTTAACCTCAATTTGCAAAGTAGACAATGATCACGAAATAATGATAATTTTTTTGTCAAACATTATAAGTTAGTTTAGGCTTTTTAACCATTAGCATTTAGATTATATGTTAAATTTATTACATATATGAGAGGATCTTGATCCCCTGTTGAATCTATTGGTTGTACTTCTGGTCATGAGAAACCTGAAATGAGACTGAAGAGAAATTACAAGATAGAGTTAAGAGAGAATTGAGAGAGAGTTGAGAAAAAACTGAGGATTGAGTTTGAGTTTGAGTAGAGGAAACAATTCAGATTTCATCCATGATTGTCTCTTTACAATTTCATCAATTTATACAATGCCAGTGTAATCTCAAACACATGCACAAACAGTGATTGTGCACAATAGAAAAACAGAGAAAACAACAAACAACTAATTGTTTATAACTGAAGATATCTGGACATTCATTACAATTCTTGAACTAAAAAGCCTTTGCATAATAGCCCCTATCTTTTGCATATCACAGCTTGAGCAGCTAGAACTAACAGTGTAGCCGATAGAACTAACATCGCAGTCGCTAGAACTAACATTGCATTTGTCAGGTTTCAGGCTTCTGCTCACCCAGCTTCAGTTCACCCGACAGGTTTGTAGATTGAACTACTTCCATTCCTGACAATTCCCTTCCCCTTAAATTGGACCTTGCCTCAAGGTCAAATGCAGGAAACCTCTTGACAAGATCCCGGAAAGATTCCTAGGTAGAATCCAAATGAGATTGTTGCTTCCATTTGATTAGAACTTGTGACACCAACCTCCTCCCTTGAACTACTGATCGTCTGTCTAATATCTCCTCTGGTTCATCAACCAATTCTACAACATAGCTAGGGAAATCATTGTGAAGGACAACATCAGTACATATCTTCTTCTTAAGTTGGGAAACATGAAAAACAGGATGAATCTGTGCATGATAAGGAAGGGCCAACTTGTAGGCAACTTCACCATTTTTTTCTAAAATCTGGTAAGGGCCATAGTATCTAGGAGAGAGCTTATGAGTTTTGTAGGAAGAGACACTCAGTTGTCTGTAGGGCTGAAGCTTAAGAAATACCCAATTCCAAACATCAAAACTCCTATGGCTCATATGTGTGTCAGCAAATCTCTTCATTTGTTATGCTGCCTTTTTCAAGCTGTCCTTTAGAAATTGTAAATATATGTCTCTAGAAAAAAGAGTTGTATCCACAGATTCCATCTTACAACTTTTGGGAATATAAGATAGCAAGGATGGAGGGGGCCGACCATACACTGCTTCAAATGGTGTAGTGTTGGTAGAAACTTTCCATGTAGTGTTATACCAAAACTTAGCAAGTGGCAACCATTTACCCTATTCCTTTGGCTTGTGTCAACAAAAACACCTCAGATAGCATTCCAGATTTTGTTAGTTATTTCAGTTTGTCCATCAGTTTGGGGATGATATGTTGAGCTAAATTTGAGCTGACTTCCCTGTAATTTGAAGAGCTCATTCCAAAACAAATTGGTAAATAAAGGGTCTCTGTCACTGACTATAGATTTAGGCATTCCATGAAGTTTGAACACCCCTTCAAAGAACACCTGGGCTACAGATTGGGCAGTGTAAGGATGTGTCAAGGCAAAGAAGTGGGCATACTTTGATAACTTGTCAACCACAACAAATATCATAGATTGGGTTCCACTCTTTGGTAATTTGTGATAAAATCTATGGATAAATCCTCCCAGATATACTCTAGAATAGGTAGGGGTTGTAGGAGTCCCAGAGATGCAACATTCTCCCCCTTGGCTCTTTGACATGTATCACAAGCTTGGACATGTAATTGAACATCTTTTTTCGTTCCCTTCCAGTAAAAAACCCTCCTCAATCTGTGTAACATTCTGGTAATTCCAGAATGTCCTACAGAAGGACTATCATGATGTTCTTTCAATAAAGAGATTTTCAACCCTTGAGCATTATGACTAAGTAAGATTCTACCCTTATAATAGTAAATACCCTCTTTCCTGGAATACTCCTCAGTTCAGTTGTCCTTGCTGTAGCTTCTCATCAAGCTCCTGGAAGAAAACATCCTCAGAACACATGACTTGGATCTCTTTCAACCAATCACTATTAACAATAGAAATGGCTGAAATTTCCACTTCATCTTCATGAATTTTTGACAACCCATCTGCAGCCTTATTCATGCTTCCTGGCTTGTATTCCACAATGTAATCATAACCATGTAGCTTAGCAAGCCACTTGTTCTGAATTCTTGTATGAATTCTTTGCTCCAAAATATATTTAAGACTTTGATGGTCAGTTCTTATCACAAAGCTTCTACCAAGTAAATATTGTTGCCACCTTCTAGTAGAGAGAATTATAGCTAGTAATTCTTTTTCATAAGTTGATAGTGTGGCATTTTTTCCCTTCAATGCAAAACTAAAATAAGCTATGGGCCTCTCTTTCTGCATCAGCACAACCCTAATCCTAGTCCCAGATGCATCACACTCTATCACAAATGTTATATTGAAGTCAGGCATAGCTAGGACTGGAGAGTTTGTTAGTGCCACCTTGAAGGATTTAAAAGCAAGCTTAGCACTTGTATTCCAAGCAAAATTTCCTTTCTTCAAGAGGTGTGTTAGGGGATGTGCTATTGTTCAAAGTTCTTGATAAATTTCCTATAGTACCTCTCAAGCCCTTGAGTGATTTAGGTAGAGGCCACTCAATGCTAGCCTAAATTTTATTGGGGTCTACACTAACCCCTTCTTGTGACACAATGTGCCCCATATATTCAACTTTCTTTTGTCCAAAACTGCATATGGACAACTTGGCAACTAATTGATGGTTCTTCATAATCTAGAACACTTGTTTCAAATGTATTAAATGATCATGCCATCCCTTGCTGTATACCAGAATATCATCAAAGAAAACCAACACTAACCTTTTGAGTAATCTTTTAAAAATTGTCTTCATGAGAGCCTGAAATGTTGAAGGAGCATTTGTGAGACTAAAGGGCATAACCAAAAACTCAAAGTGTCCACTGTGAGTCCTAAAAGCAGTCTTCTGAATATCTGATTCATGCATTCTTATTTGGTGATATCCAGATTTCAAGTCCAATTTAGTGAAGAATTGCGTCCCATGTAGCTCATCTAGTAAATTATTTATGACTGGAATAGGAAATTTGTCCTTAATGGTGGATTTTTCAAAGATCTGTAGTCTATACACATTCTCCAGCTGCCATCTGATTTTTTAACCATGACCACAGGTGAAGAAAAGGGACTATTACTAGCTCTAATAATTCCCTTACTGAGAATTTCTTCAATTTGTTTTTTAATTTCTTCCTTCAAGAAGTGTGCATGCCTGTAGGGTCTAATACAAATTGGTTTAGTTCCAGTTTCAAGTGGAATTTTGTGGCCTATGTCCCTATCAGGAGGGAGGTGAGGCAATTCTTAAAAAACCACATCAAATTCTTGTATCAATTTGTGCATTTCCATAGGTAATTCTTCACCTTTGTTTCCAGTGTTGGTTTCTGTAAGCTCACACTGCATAATTGAATCAAAAATCCCTCTTCATGTTCTCTAAATGATTTAGCAATGCTTTTCTCATTAACTAGTTGCATCTCCCCTGGAATTACTCCTTGTAAGGTCCTTTTAACTCCTTCACATAAGAATGTCACTTGTAATTTCTGGAAGTTTTAAGGTGATGTCTTCTAATGTCTTCATCCAATCTGTCTCTAACACAATTTGGCTACCTTCTATATGCATTACCAACAAGTTCACTTGGATGTTGACTCCCTGACAATCTAGCAATACTTCTTGACACACTCCATCCCCCTTGATTACTTCTCCACTGGCCACTAGGACATCAAAGTTGTTGAACTCTGTCACTGTCAATCCAAGTTTCTTGACCAACTTAGAGTTAATGAAGTTATGGGTAGAACCAGAATCTATCAAGATGATAATAGCCTTATTTTTGTAATAACCAACTGCTCTGATTGTATGGGAAGTTGTTATCCCACTGAGAGCCTACACAGAAATGGAAGGTGCTCCTCTCACTAAGCCTCAGCCAGCTCTATTGCCATCTGCCCTGCCTTATCCTCTATAGAATTACTTGTATCCTCCTCAATTCCCCCCATCAAGACTCCCTCTAATATGAACAACCGCTTATCCTTACACTGGTGTCCCCTATGCCATTTTTCTCATCACAGGTAAAACATGGATTTTGACTCCTTCTTTGAATATCTTCAGGAGTGAGTTTCCTAACTTGTGATGATGACCTGGGTTTTTCTTGTGTAGGAATCTCATTAGAGGAACGGGTCGAAGGGTTTCCTTGATATAAGACATTCTAGTTCCCTCTAACTTTCTTTTCATTTCTCTATTTGTCCTCAAATAGCTTGGCTAAAGATACTACTACCTTCAAGAAAGAGAGTCTGGTAGCAGCTACCTCATACCTTAGTTCATCTTTCAACCCTCCTATAAATTTCTCTAATATATGTCTTTTTGAGGGTTGATCATCTAACATGCCTAGAGTTTGCTCAAATTTTCCCAAATATTCTCTAACTGTGGATGTTTGTTGCGTAGAAGATAATGCATCATAGGGTCTAAGGAGCTCAATAGGTCCAAATCTGGTGATAATTTCTTCTTTGAAATCTTCCCAGTAACTATAATCATCAAGATTCTTCATGAACCACCTAAACCATTATAATGCTTCTTCTCTCAAATAAAAAGAATAGACCTTAATCCATTCATCCTCCTTGATATCATACTAATCAAAAATTTGCTCAGTTTGTTCTAACCAAGATATCACATTCTCAGAACCAGAAAAAGATGGAAAATCCAATCTCAAAGACATTGGTTGAACTAGTTTCTGATTACTGAAGAAGGAGTTCTTTTGAGTCAAGAGATTACCAGGGTTATGTGAAACTAGAACTTCACCAGAGAATTCAAACCTCCTCTGTGCTTGCGAGTCACTTCCACGAATTTGATCCATGTTGCCTGATCCAAGAATTCCACGATCACTTCTTGACTCTGTCCCTAAGATTCTTTGATCGCCTCTTACTCAAATGCTTGTTGATCCTGGAGTTGCTCTATCCCTAGGGTTCTTGAGTTCTTGCAATTGAGAAGATAATTCCTTTAATTGTGTCATTACTTCTTGATTGATGAGTCCCTGTTGGTTGAGGGTCTCCTCCATACGAGTCATCTGATTGAAGAGCCATTACTTGTTGAGAGTCTCCTCCATACGAGCTCCCTGTTGAACCACCTCGTCTGCCGAAGCTCCCCCATGATCAGCCATGAAATCGTCAGCTCCTGCTTCAGATTCAATTTGCTCTGATACCAATTGAGAGGATCTTGATCCCCTGTTGAATCTCTAGGTTGTACTTCTGGTCATGAGAAACCTAAAATGAGACCGAAGAGAAATTGCAAGATAGAGTTAAGAGAGAATTGAGAGAGAGTTGAGAGAGAATTGAGGATTGAGATTAAGTTTGAGTAGAGGACAACAATTCAGATTTCATTCATGATTTTCTCTTTACAATTTCACCAATTTATACAATGCCAGTGTAATCTCAAACACGTGCACAAACAGTGATTGTGCACAACAGAAAAACAGAGAAAACAATAAACAACTAACTATTTGTAACTGAAGATATCTGGACATCTATTACAACCCTTGAACTAAAAATCATTTGCATAATAGCCCCTAGCTTTTGCGTATCAAAACTTGAGCAGCTAGAACTAACAGCGCAGCCGCTAGAACTAACATCGTAGCTGCTAGAACTAACATCGCATTTGTCAGGTTTCATGCTTCAGCTCACCCAACTTCAATTCACCTGACAGGTTTAAAGATTGAACTACTTCCATTCCTGACAATCTATATATATATATATATATATATATATATATATATATATA
>BQKN01000967.1:187868-218272 GCA_022839385.1 Asparagus kiusianus
CAAAGCGTTAAATTGCCGGGACCCGATCACAGAGGAGTTCATTCTCCAGACTTGCTTCAACAACCTTGCATTGGACGTGTTGGAAGCAATAGAGACAGCACCGTCCAATAATTGGAAAGACTTGAAGGTCCAAGGGGAACAAGCCGAACGCTTCCTCCGAAGGAAGAAGGCCGAGAGGGGTCAATCGACGACAAGTCCTCCGAACTCGAACTTCGCCTCCCGTGGTAAGGGCAAGACACCCGCAACGACTGTTGACGCTAATCAAACATCGCAACAGCAGTCCCGGAGACAGCAAAAGACTTCGGATCTGAGGCCTCAAAAAGAGTATTCCTTCAAGGACGAAGATGTTCCAGCCATCTTCGAATCGCTCCTTAAAAACAACAAGATCAAGCTCCCACCGATCACGAATCAGGAGGAAGCTGACAACACTGCGGATCCGAAGTACTACGCATACCACAGGAGGATCCTTCATCCCACCAAGGCCTGCTTTACTCTAAAGAACAGTATCCAGACCTTGGTTGAAGCCGGCGTCATAACGCTGGAGTGAGCCAGTCAAGAACGGCGAGACTCCAGTGGGTGCACGAGTATAAACTGTATCCCCTAACTCCGACCGGTATACGAGTATAAACTGCTTCCTGACACTCCAAAAAGTATACGAGTATAAACTGTTTCTTAATACTCCAATAGGTATATGAGTCTAAACTATTTCCTTTCTTCCACGGGAAGTTCCTGGAGAGTGCCGTGCGTGGTACTCTTAAGGATAACCCGATCGTGCACCCAGTTTTGTAAAGAAAGCTGGGGGTCGATAATTCATGTAACGGGAAGTTCCCGGAAGAATGTTAAATATAATATTCTTAGGGATAACCCGATCATTATGAATAAAGTGATAAACACTAAACACTCTTGAAATCACTGACGAATTGTCAGAACCCCGTTTTTTGTTAAGTCTTTATCACTTAACATCAGAAACCCCTTTGAGTAATTTGTACGAACCAACATCTTACAGTAATTTGTACTCTTACTCTCCTTTTTCGCTTGGTCAAACCTTCCTACAGTTAGGGCCAAAACCAAAATCCCCTCTCGATTCCTTCAATGGACGAGAGACCCACGAATCGAACGATCAAACCTTCCTACAGTTAGGATCGTCTTAAACCCCCCACTTGGTCAAACCTTCCTACAGTTAGGACCACAACCAAAATCCCCTCTCGATTCCTCCAATGAACGAGAGGTCCGCTTTCAAGTCGAGTGATCAAACCTTCCTACAGTTAGGATCATCTCAAACTCCCGCTTGGTCAAACCTTCCTACAGTTAGGACCAAAACCACAATTCACTCTCGATAAACGAGAAATTCATCTTTAGTTCGATAATCAAACCTTCCGACAGTTAGGGTTATCCAAATCTCTTCGATTCTCGGAGTGGAGATCCCACTCTTAATTTCACCTTTCCGGATTCTGGGGGTGGAGATTCCACCTCGAGTTTCCTTTCCTTCTTTGATTGGGGAATAGAATATAAAATTCTTCCTTCCCACACCAACCTTTTCTAAGAGTTTATCAATCTTGGATTCATCCTAGGAAGTTTATCCCGAATCCTAAGCAGGGATAAGTCTGCGCCTAACACGCGCTGCCGGTTTAGTCTTTTTCCGATTGGAAAAGACACCAGAGTTCGATTCTGGGGTATTTTATCCTGAAACCTAAGCAAGGATAAGTCTGCGCCTAACACGCGCCGCCGGTTAATTCTTAACCGTTTAAAAAAGAACACTCGTCCACATATTCAATATTATGGCAGGTTGTTATTAATAACACCGAAATCCATGCCTTACACGCATGGGGAATTTCATCCTGAATCCTAAGAAAGGATATGTCGACGCCTAACACGCGTCGCCGGTTTAGTCTTTTTCCGATTGAAAAAGATACCAGAGTTCAATTCTGGGGTATTTTATCCCGAAGCCTAAGTAGGGATAAGTCAACGTCTAATACACGTTGCTGGGTAGCCTATTCCCATAACAAATGGCGAAGTCTACGTATTCGAAGTCGTAGCACAAAGTCTAAGGGAGTTCATTCCTTTAGCGCAACGTTACATGCGAACGGATTTAAATAATCTGCATGCTAGCCCGACTCAAACGGTAGTCGGTAAAGGCTAATCAAATCCGTTTAGGGCTGGGGGTTAGCCAAAAACCCTAAAGTCAACGCCTAACACGCGTCGCCGGGTAACCTATTCCCGTAACAAGTGGTAAAGTCTATGTATTCAACATCATAGCACAAAGTCTAAAGGAGTTCATTCCTTTAGCACAACGTCACATGCGGAACGGATTTAAACAATCCGCATGTAAGCCCGATTCAAACGGTAATCGGTAAGAGCACCTCAAATCCGTTGAAGGCTGAGGATTTGCCAAAAATCCTAAGTCAACGTCTCATACACGTTGCTGTTTAGTCTTTTCATAGGAGAAAGACGAAGTCTACGTATTCAATATCGTAGCACTAAAAGGGTTAACTCTTTTAGCTTAACGCCACGTGTGGAACGGATTTAGACAATCCGCACGCTAGCCCGACTCAAACGGTAGTCGGTAAAGGCTCATCAAACCCGTTGATGGCTGAGAATTTGCCAAAAATTCTATAAGTACGAGTCATTGATGCATCAATTCTATGGATTGGTCTCGTGACTCGAGTATCCGCCATGCTCCAATACCTTAAGAGCTTAAACTGTGTATACTCCAGCAGACGTACGAGTATAAACTGTGTCAAACGTCGAACAGCGCATTACAATGAAGCCTGGACGCCGGACAACGCGTCGCAATGGAGTTCAAACGCCCGACAATGCGTTGTAAACAAAGATTCAACGCAGTCAATCGATGATCAGTTCTATGTTGAAGCAATCAACTCGAGCTAAAAAAAAGCAAGAAATCAAGGATCGACTTCAAGTTCAAAATTCCGACGACGGTCAGACAATAAATGCAGCACCGGAATCCTCACAGGCGTTCTACAAAGTACTGAATGACCTGAAGGAATCGAAGGAATCCAGGACAGAAGCCATTCCAAAGTCCTGTTATACCGACTAAAGGTTGAGACAATCACATCCAAAGTATTCCAGACTCTTCTATAAAAGAACGAGACTGAAATACTTTGGAGGGGGTATCTGTAGACGTATAAAATTGCCTATAGGTCCCTTATCACAGCTCGACGACGCCAATTCAACAAACGGACCATCGAGCGACGTATCCAAGCACGACCGTTATCCCGCTAACGCCGAAGCCAAGCCATACGCAACGGAGCAGGTTAACGAGGCGACGAAGCCAACAAATCACACCTAAGCATTGGAACGCATCCACTCGCACGCGGAATCAAACCAACATTTCGGGGAATCACCGAGTCATCTAAACAAGAGCGAACTCGGTGATATAACGATCGAATCAAGATTAATTCCGGACTCGAACTCAGAAGCGGATTAACTGCCATATTTGGAATCGGATCAAAACGAATCGAATCCGAACAAGTCAACCACACAACCGAATCGAAGTCCAAATCAACAACGAATCGGAACCGGAAACACCGAAAAACCCGAACGACGGAACCAAAACGCCCGAGGGGGCTCGGCACTGGGCCGAGCCACCTCAAGGTGGCTAGGCCCAAGCCGAGCCACCGTGAAGTGGCTCGGCCAAAGCCAAGCCACCCTGAGGTGGCTCAGCTCAGGCCGAGCCACCCAGGGGTGGCTAGGTCCTGTTCTGTGCATGGGGCACAGTTTTGAGCGCCTATAAATAGGCCTTGTGCTCATTTGTTTCAGGGGTGGGATTTTGGAGGAGGCGAAGCCCTACTGGATTGAAGACTCAGATCTAAACAAGATTCAAACTTCGAAGGCTTTGGAGACTTAGACTTCCAGATCCGGTGCTCAGCGATCGTCAACGCCAAATAAGGCAGGAGTTCGAGAGGATCGGATCTTCAGATCTACACGATCACACTCCGGATCTAAGCTTGGTTCTTAGATCCCGAGATTCGAGCGGTTGTTTCCTTGGTAAAACAATCCCTCCCGGCTATTATTTCCTTGGTGGAATAATACCCGTTATATCGTGTAGATCCGACCGGATCGAGATCACGCGGTGGTCCACGGCAAATAACCCCGGCACAGGCAAAGAACCCACACAAAGCGAGTGACCGCAAAACAGGAGCTCGCGATTCGTTCGACAAACAAGGATAAAAGTTGTAATCTTTCTTTTTTCGTATTTTGATTTTCATTGTAACCGGATCTTATAAAAAGACCGGATCTTTTGTAACCGATAAACTGTTATCAAGAGTACAATGACATCAATGAAGAAAGGCACAAATTTTCCCGCGAACAACGGCTATTAACTGCAGATGATGTTTAAACACGAATTCTTATTCAAAAGGACATCTCCAAAGGCCTATAAATAGAAGCCTAGGGTCTTCTTTAAAGAGGATTTGAAGTTGAGAAGGCGAGGTGTTATCAAATTGTCCAGCTAACCACGAATTTCAGAGGAGAATCATCAGATCTTGGCGAACACTTTCATAAAGAAAGCTCTTCGAAAGGTTTGTGATTCTTTCCCCTTCTTTCCTCTGGATTAAACTTGGTTTTAATCTCGAGAAGAATCACAATCTCGCTTGGCCGTGATTGTCGCTTTCGTAATTGTTTCCTTTGTGAAACAAGAGCGTAATTATATTGTCTATCGGGTTTGATCTGCGGTGGTCCACGGACTAACGCATCCCCGGCACAGGCAAAGACCCCACACAAAGCAGCGGGAGATAAACTACTGCTGTGTTTTGTTTGATAAAGTTATAATCTTTATTTTTTCATTGTAAGAAGATCTTATAAAAAGATCAACTTTTCTTTTAGCTTGAACTTGTAATCGATAAACGTTGTAACAGATTTTGAAAACAATGGAAAAGGCAACTTTTGACGGAAACAAACTGACGACCACAGTGGGAGCCGACAGCTTTTCTGTCGAAGCTGTAGTGCCGTAACCAAAGATCATCCTCCTGATCAACGAGGAGGTCGAGTACGAGTTCGACTAGGCAAAGTATGAAGAATACTTATCCTCATCTTCCAGATCATCCTCTCCTCATAGGAATAGGAGAGACTCCACAAGGAAGATTCGGAGGCACTCGGATCTAAAGGTCCAAAACCAAGATCTTCATCCCGCAGTGGCTCAAGGCACACCTTGCAAAGCCGAAGCTGCTACTGAAGACGCGCCAACCTTATCCAAGAGAGCGTGTCAAAGACGACGTCAACGTCTCGCACGCTAATTGGCCAAAACTTCCGAGCTAGTTGATGGAATCCGCTATGAAGCGGATCTGAAGTCTAGAAGATACCAACCACCACGGCAGCAAGTGGGCGACTGTTCCAAATCAACGGCGAATGAGTGGGTCCCCATTAACAGGACACGTTCAACTCTTGAAGAACGGATCAAGAAACGCCGCGCCTTACTTGCGCATGTAAGAATTCTGGTGCTAGAGGTCAAGAAATTGCAAACAAACGATGTAGACAACATACTGTCAAAACCACGTCAAATCTGGAGGCCGAAATCCAAAACGAGACCCGAAAAAGACAAATTGTCGGCTGCTTGCTCGGCCAGGGCCGAGCCACCAAATGCTAGCTCGGCCAAGGCCGAGCCACTAACTGCTGGCCCGCATCACCACCAAGCCATTCATCCCCTATTTGCAGAAAATTTGCCTCCCGCGACCAGTTTCGAGTCTCCGACAGCTCCTGTTTCTGTTCCGATGACTTCTTCACCTTCAGTAGGACCTCATGACAGCGTGAACTTGTCCCGATTCAAAGTGAATATTACTGATCGTCTCAGTCCTTTGCATAAAAATGAACCTTGGATGGCTTGTCAGAATGGGGGTCGTACGCGACGCCCCAATAAGTCGAAGATCTCTCCTACGGAGAAATTACCGATAACCACTCGCCTCGGATTGCGAGTTGAAGTCCAAGAGCCCGTTGGGTCCTCACGCGCACGAAGGCGTGGGTTCAAACGAGTGACTCTTGAGAATAACGACAAGGCGTTATACCCTCAAAGAGAGCTATGTTCGTCAAAAGACGACGACGTCAGAATGGGAGAATCATGCTAGCACAAGATAGGTTGCTCCGATAATTATATCGATAAGTTGTACTATCAGGCTGGGGGTATGAATAAATCTCAAAAGAGAAATACCCAGGAAACGGATTCTCTTTGTCCATGTACCAAGCTCATTAAGGCGGTATTATCAGAGTGTAACTTCTCCAAGACCGCCTCGTAAAGGATTTCGGTGTTTAAGAGACTTTCTACAGAAATGTTAAGACACAAGTCAAGACGTTTCCGTAAAAGGAAGCCGGCTGTTCAAGAACGTGAATTCTCAGAAGTCATGATTAACATGACAGACAAGGGAAAGTCCACACGACGCTTCAATCCCGAACCTTTTCCACAAATATCTCAGCGATTGACTCAGCTACAAACCGGAGCTATCAGGCCTAGAGATTATAGGAGAATTCAGAGAGGGCAGTCCTCAGACGATGAAGCATCAGACGTTAACTCTGCGATCGCTTCAGATGCCACTGTGTCCAGCATGGGACAGACTCGAGAGTCATTCATGATCACTACTGAACAGATGGCTCAACTTCTTCAAGAAGCTTTGGCTAAGCAGAAAGAGGACTTTAAAATCAAAATGAAGATGGATGTGCAACGGGTTAAAGATTTACATGCCTAATAACTCTAGCAGTTGTCAAATCAGCATGGTGAATCTAGTCGTCGCCGGACTACCAATCAAATAGATAGCAACTCAGAAGTGGAGGAAAATATCAATGTCGATGTTCCACCTGAGGATAAAAATACCGAAGATGTCCTTAACACTGGGGGTGGTACCAATATCCCTCCCCAAAATCACCAGAAGAGAGATGTAGGCGAAGACCTTAAGATGAAAGACTTGGAAAGCAAAATCAATGCTTTGATGTCTGCTCAAGAGGTAAAAAAGACTGGCATTTCGTGTCCTTACCCGAGAGGGTGGGACTCAATTCCATACCCAGCGAAGTTCAATTTGATTAACTTCACACTGTTCAATAGAAGGGGTTCCCCTACTCAACACTTGATTTATTTCAAGTCTCACCTAGGGATCATTTCTGGCAATGAATCTCTGATGGTACGGTCGTTCGTAGGAACCCTTCGTGCAGCTGCCTTTGATTGGTACCGCCATCTCAAGCCGGGGAGTATCAATACCTGGGATGACATGGAAATCATGTTTCTCGCTAATTTCTTCGACGATGACACTGAAGTATCGATCGGAACACTCTTCAAAGAGAAACAGAAAGACAGAGAGCTCGTTGAGAACTTTGTCAAACACTTTTGGAACAAGGCAATGAACTACCGAGATCCAGTCACGGAGAAATTCATCCTCCAAACATGCCACAACAACATTTTCTTAGACATGTTAGAAGCTATGGGCACCGCACCATCTAAAACATGGAAGGAGTTGAAAGTACGAGGAGAGCAGGCTGAATGCTTCCTCAAAAGGAAGAAAGCTGAAAGGGGGCAACCAGCAAACAATATCCAGAAATAGAACTTTACCCCTCGTGGTAAAGAGAAGGGGCAGGCGAATGCGGTAGACGCGAATCAGACATTTGAATTACAACCCCAACAGCAGTCGTAACAACAAGCGCCAAAGCAACAAACGCCTCAATGGCAACAACGGCCTCTAAGGCAACAAAAAACTTCTGAGCCAAAATTCCCGAAGGAATACTCCTTCAAGAAAGATGAGGTCCCTGGTATCTTCAAGTATTTGCTGGAGAACAACAAAATTAAGTTACCTCCAATCACCGATCATAAGGGAGCTAAGAAAGTTACAGATCCACGATATTGTGTATTCCACAGAACAGTCCATCATCCCACGAAGACATGCTATGCTCTCAAGGATAAGATTCAGGCCTTGATCGATGTTGGAATCATTACTCCAAAGCAGCCTAAAGAGAAGAAGGTGGGCGCGAACGCAGTTTCTATTAGCTTTGGATCTGTCCCTCTGGCATGGTTTTAGCCAGAGCCCGTATCCAAAGTAAAAGTGAAGACTGTCAACGATGATCCTTATGGACTACGTCAGAAAGAACTTATACAACACATAGCCCCTAGCGGCGAAATTCTTTGGGTCCACCCAGACTTGCTCGAAGATGAGCAATGGGCAGGATCCTCATCTAAAAAGAAGTCCAAAGGTAAGGGCAAGACCTGCTGTCCCACCATAGCAATTCCTGAAAAAGATGATGAAGGTATCCCCACCTTGTCACTTTCTGAAGATGAACGAGAGGCTCTTGTCACTAGGGGTGGGAATGAATATCATTATAAATACCCCGAAACCTCTGACGCGAATGCCAAAATATTAGCCGAACTGGGGGGTGGTCACGACTCCCCCTACACCAACTGGAAAATCCTAACAAAAATCGGCCAATAAGCAGAAAGAGAAAGAGCCTTAACCTCAAGAGGGTCAGAACCCGAAGCAGCCTCGGTTTAATCGTCTGATTGGGAGAGATAAATCGGGAAGTTCAAATACTCCATACCGCTTTGATGTTATGGCTCAGCTAACTAACATCCCAGCGAGAATAACTTTATATGAGTTATTGCACCTCTCCAAGGATACTAGAGAAGCATTGCCAGAAGCTTTAGCTGACTCTGGCGCATTCCTTACTCAAGTCAAGTCAGTCCTCGAAGAAGCAGAATCGTCAGTTCGGCTTTGCAATTTATCGGCCAAACAATTTCCTTATATTACCTTCACTAAGGATGACATGCAAGTGAAGAATTTGAAGCATGATAGGCCTCTATACTTCACCGGATACTTAACCTCCAGCGTTGTTAACTGGATCCAAGTTGATCCGGGTTCCGTTGTTAGTATCATGCCACTCCGGTTGATGTACAACCTCAGAATTCCAGCGAGTAAGCTGTCTTCCACAGGTACCATTATATACGGATTCAATACCAGTGGATCCAGACCTTTGGGCAAAATCCGCATAAAGTGCCAACTTGGGGATTTAAAATCCAAAGTCACATGCTACGTAATCAATGCGGAAACTTCCTATAATTTACTATTGGGTCGACCGTGGATCTATGGTAATCTTATAGTTCCCTCTACTCTTCATCAGTGTTTAAATATATAGACGCTAATAATGAAGTCAAGACAGTGGTCACGGATAAGCAACCGTTTAAGAGATTGGAAAACTACTTTATCGATTCCCTCCTCTACGGTGCTGGATCTAGTACTGAATCATCGGCTCAAGGCACGGATAGTGGAGAAGAAGCTAACACCGAAGCCGGGCTTGATTATAATGGTGGTTTTGTACTAAATGACATTGTACCCTTTGTAATCGGTCTTGATGATGGTGAATCGTCAGACGGTAGTTGTAATTGGAAACTTGCCGAAGAAATAATAAATGATGATTTAGAGTACTCACCGTGTTTGGCTAATGTAATACAGGGATTGTACGATAATCCCGACATACACATGCCGCTTCAGTCGTCTTGCTTTATAAAAAAAACGCTTCCAAGACTCGTTTGGAACAACCTTCGTCATTCCTGCTAAAGCAGGGGGTGAGGAGGAGTTAGTTTTCGGTAAAGGGGAAGTATCTCCGCCATCGTATCTCTTTTCAAACAAAGATAAAGATGAGGAGAGATCTAGCCTTCATTCATCCAGATATAGTCAACAGGCGCGTGATTTCATGAAAAAATAGGGATATAGTTTTGCGCTCGAAGAAGGTCTTTGTTTTGATCGAGGCCCACGAGTTCCACCTCGTATGGCCTATGTACCGAAAGGAAAACCCTATAACTATTATGGCTATAAAAGGGGTCTGGGTTATG
Organism: Asparagus kiusianus; assembly: GCA_022839385.1. Lineage (NCBI taxonomy): Eukaryota > Viridiplantae > Streptophyta > Magnoliopsida > Asparagales > Asparagaceae > Asparagus > Asparagus kiusianus. The sequence goes on from BQKN01000967.1 coordinate 197,683, forward strand.
CTTCTAATGACGAATGTTGCTGGCAAGTCGTCGACCACTTAGCAAATCAAGATGGGTATTCTTCCGACTCTTCTAATTGGGACTCAGATGTCAGCCTTGGAGAAGTATTCAAAGGCCTGATGTTGATGACCACGGTCGATCCTTCTATGATCCAAGAAGACGATCAATTGCCAACTTAGGAGGACCCATGGATTCATCATCTAAATATTCAGTATGGAGACCGGTTCAAGCAAAGAGAGCCTCCTACCGAGGATAAAATGGTCCAGGTGAATATGGGTGATGAAGTGAATCCAAAGCCCATATTCGTAAGTGATAGTCTTCCACCGGATGAAAAAGAGGAGTTAATCTCCCTTATCAGAGAATTCATAGATGTTTTTGCCTGGAATTATGAAGATATACCAGGGCTTGATCCGAACATGGCAGCCCACCGTCTTAACATCAAATCAGATGCAAAACCTGTCAAACAACAACAAAGATGGTTCCGCCCGCAAATCATGAAAGCGATTGAAGAATAAGTTAAAAAATTAATCGATTCTGGTTTTATCCGGGAAGAACAATATCCGGATTGGCTAGCAAATATCGTTCCGGTCCTCAAGAAAAATGGAAAAATAAGGATATGCATCGACTTCAGAGACTTGAATAATGCATGTCCAAAAGATGATTTCCCTCTCCCCATCACAGATGTTATTATCGATAATACATGTGGCTTTGAGAGAATATCCTTTATGGATGGGTTTTCGGGTTACAATCAAATCAAGATGTACCCGGAGGATGAAAAACATACTGCATTCAGGACACCTCTAGGTGTTTCCTGCTATACAGTCATGCCTTATGGATTGAAGAATGCGGACACCACTTGTCAACGGGCAATGTCTAAGATCTTTCAAGAACATCTCCGAAAAACGGTTGAATGCTATGTCGATGACTTGGTGGTGAAAATTCATAACAAAGATGATCATATCAAAGATCTAAGGACAATGTTCGACCTCATGCGAACTCACCAATTAAAAATAAATCCCACCAAGTCTTTCCTTGGAATGTCCAGCGGTAACTTTTTAGGATTTGCTATCACTACGACGGGTATCCGCATTGACCCCGACAAAATAAAAGCAATACATGAGTTGCAACCCCCGAGAAATCTTAAAGAACTCCAAGGATTACAGGGGCGACTGGCCTATATTCGTCGGTTCATCTCAAATCTATCTGGGAAATGTCATCCATTTTCCAAACTCACCAAGAAGGGTGTATCCTTCGTCTGGGATGACGCTTGTCAAAAGGCATTCGAGGATATCAAAGCATATTTGGCGAATCCTCCCGTTCTTGTGGCACCGAAGTCAGGTAAGCCGTTCTTAATTTATATTAAAGTGATGAACCACTCGTTAAGTGCTTTACTTGCACAAGACGATGACAATGGTCATGAACAAGCCATTTATACTTGAGTGAACTTTGGTTAGTGCCGAGTCTCGGTATCTAATGGTGGAGAAAGAATGCCTCGCTTTAGTGTTCGCTATCCAAAAGATGCGGCATTACTTAGTAGGACAAACGATTTACGTCATTTCTAATATTAATCCGGTCTGAGTATTCATGACACAACCAGCCTCTATGAATTGGAGACTAGCAAAGTGGGCCCTACTCCTGTCTCAATACGATTTGCACTTCAAGCAACAGAAGTCGGTCAAAGGACAAGCGATTTGCGATCTTCTAGCGGCTAACCCCATAGCGGATACAGCTGAGTTGTATGATGATTTGCCCGATGAAGCTCACGAAGTCAATACTACATGCCATCAACAGGTATGGCAGCTATATTTCGATGGAGCTTCTCGAGTGACCAATACAGCAAGTGTTCCCGGTAATTCTAGAATCTCCGCAAGAGTAGGAGTCGTCCTAGTTTCTCTGAAAAAACATGTGATACCTCGAGCCCACTCATTGATAGGAAAGTGTTCCAATAATGTGGCCGAATATAACGCACTGCTTATCAAACTTAGTTGCGTCAAAGAGCTGGGGCTCGAATATCTCAAGGCTTTTGGCGATTCTCAACTAATAGTCAACCAAATCCGGGGAGAGTACGAAGTCAGAAATCAAGACTTAGTACCGTACCACAAGGCATCCATCAAAATGGCAAGCTCGTTCGAACAATTCTTCATTGAGTACATTCCGCGCCTTCAGAATGCATACGCAGATGCGCTAGCAGTATTACCGGTATCTTTGGCACAACCTCCTGACTCTGAACAATCAATTACCGTCAGAACCCACCAATTGTTTGTGCCGGATTGCGACATTAATGTTAAGAAAGCGTATATGTCTAGGATCAATCTCGAGCCCTGAGACTGGAGATTTCCTATAATTGACTACGTGGTGCATGGTATTTTACCACAGGACGTAAAAGAAAGGGATTCGGTCCGAAGAAGAGCTCCGAGATTCTATTACAATTCAATAACCCATACGCTAAATCTTCGTGCATACGATGGGTTATTACTCCGATGCCTCTCAACCAGGGAGGCAGAAGAGGCTCTCAAAGAAGCTCACGATGGAATCTGCGGTGCACATCAACCCGGTCCCAAGCTCTGTGATCGACTCAGAAGAATGGGATATTATTGGCCAACCATGGTCAAAGACGCGGTTGACTACACTCGACGGTGCCATACATGTCAAATACACGCAAATTATATACACTAACCCCCAGAACACCTCCACTCATCGGCTACTTCATGGCTATTTGAGACTTAGGGAATAGATATCATTGGTTCTATCTTCCTATCATTAGTTAAAGATAAGCGATGTCATCAATCACCGATTATTTTTCGAAATGGGCCGAAGCAGTCCCACTCAAAGAAGTGAAGACAAGCGATGTCGTCAAATTTATCAAACACCACATCATCTATCGATATGGCATTCCAAGACGAATTATACACGACAACGGTCCTCGGTTTGTGAGCAACGCTTTCATTAAATTTTGCGAAAAGTTCAGAATCGAAGACGTCTCTTCTACAGCATATAATCCTACGGCAAACTGATTAGCTGAGGCATTCAACAAGACAATCATAAAGATTTTATCAAAACTCATGAAAACTAATAAGCGAGACTGGGATGACAAACTCGACGAAGCCCTTTGGGCATATCGTACCATGATCCGTACGCCTACCGGGGTCACTCCGTATTCACTAGTATATGGATGCGAGGCTATTCTTCCTTTGAAAATTCAGATTCCATCCCTTCATATCGCTCTCACAACAGAGATGATGACGAAAGAACAACACCAAAAACGTCTCGAAGAACTTGAGATGCTAGACGAAAAGCGCCTGTAGGCTCAACAACAAATTGAGTTTTATCAAGCCAGAATCTCTCGTGCTTTTGACAAGAAAGTTAAGCAACAAAGCTTCAAAGAAGGAGACTTGGTTCTCACCGTCAGGCGCCCTATGATACTCAATTCTAAGAAAAAAAGCAAATTCCAATCCAAATGAGAAGGACCGTTTGTGATAGAGACAGTCTACTCAAACGGTGCATATCGCCTAATCACCAAAGACGATGATAAGATCATGATGCCAATAAATGACAAGTTTCTGAAGAAGTATTATCCTTAGTACGCTCAGAACAGATTTTTAAATGGGAAGTTCCTGGAGAATACTATATATGATATTCTTAAGGATAACTCGAAATCAACCGGTTGTTCTAAATAAAGACCCGTCATCTGAATAGTTCATGTCTGGTCATAAAGAACTCCCACTAAAATCTTCCGAGTACTCTCTTGTTGAGATGAGATTTGATCACTCTTTAGGATCAATCTTCCCTCACAAAAGAGTTCTCGCCGTCCTTCACTATCAGATTAGTTTATGTCGAGCCTAGCAAAGTTCTCTGGGCTAAGTCTAGCCAAACTTCAACTATGGTTTGTAGCCCCACACCCACTTTCATTCGGTCAAACCTTTTTACAGTTAGGACCATAACCAAAATCTCCTCTCGATTCCTTTCATGAACGAGAGGCCTACTTTTAAATCAATTTCCCTTTCGATAAACAAAGGCCTTCATTCCTTTCGAACGACCAAACCTATAAAAGTTAGGGTCGTCTCAACATCCCGTTTTGGTCAAAACTGTCAAATGACTATGGTCAGAATTGGGATTCCTTTTGATAAACGAAAACATTTCACTCCTTTCTCTCCAGCCAAACCTATAAAAATTAGGGCTGGACTCCGAATTTCATCTTGATAAATAAGAAGATTTATTTCCGGATCAGATAACCAATACTATAAAAGTTAGGGTTAACTGAATCCCCTCGATTCTCAGGATGGAGATCCCATTCTTAGTTTCATCTCACAAATTCTTGAAGTGAAAATCCCACTTTAAGTTTCTTCTGCAGCCAATGATAGAATATAAAATTCTTCCTCTTTGGTATCGGATTCACTTCTCCCTTAAAAGAAGGCCTGAAGATAGAATATAAAATTCATCATCTTCAGTATTAGGTTCGTCTTTGTCCTGTAAAAAAGACACTACATTCTAATAACTCTGTAATCCATACCTTATAAGTATGTGAATTTTATCTCGAATCCTAAGTAGAGATAAGTCGGCGTCTAATACGTGCTGCCGGTTAGTCGCTTACCGTAAGAAAGACGAAGTCTGCGTATTCAAATTCGTAGCATTGATTATAAAGGAGTTCATTCCTTTAGCATAATGTTACTTGTAAAACGGATCTAGATAATTCACAGGCTAGCCCGATTCAAACGGTAATCGGTAAAGGCATGTCAAATCCGTTGATGGCTGAGGATTTGCCAAAAATCCTATAAGTATTATGGTTGACTATTCTAAATAGAATGAGAAATCATAATAAGAATTAAAATAGACTGAACAAAATACGCGTATCCCTAACAAAAAATAAGTGTTCGGATACAACAGCTGTAGTCACTTTACATTGAACTTATGACTAACAATTTGCTGCTCTAGTTTGGTTAACTCCTCAGCATAAGTACGTTCGAGCTCACGCTGCAGCTCCGCCTTGAAAGATTCCTCAGAAGCAGATAGGAGTTGAGCAGCTTCTTCCTCCATTTTGGCTAACATTTCCCTCGAGAGCGCCACTTTGCTGGACATAACGGCTTTGCTATGCTCCTCCCCGGTCTTGGTCACCTCCAAAATAGCTCTTTGTTGTTTTGCCTCCGTCAGTTTCTGTTCAAGCTTCGCTATTTCGACATCAACGGAGGCTAACGACAAGTCGATTTTGCGTAAATGAGCTAATCTTTCGGAAAGAACTTCCTCCGCTTGGTCAACACGTTTTCTCTGTGCCTGAATCCCAAGCCCAACGGATGCTCGAGATTCATGCCATGTCTGCAGACGAGCCTCCATTGGCATAGCAACATAGCCAGAAGCACCAACAGATTGGAGCTCTTGTAGTTTCACAAATTCACACTCTAATTGATTCACATCGTCAGTCAAAGCGTCAGCTATATCGAGAGAGCTAGTGTCCTTTATTAAGGCTATTTTGCGCTCAAGGACCGACCGAAAATGGTTGAAAGGGATCCTCTTCTCCAGGAGTTTGTCGATTAACGACTCTACAAAATTAAAGAAATTCCCGATTTCCAAGCAAAGGAGGAGCTTATCTGGGTCATCGTCAGATAATAAAGCATCAACGGCCTCGCGAAGTTGAGACGATAATCCTGCAGCAACAAAAGAAAAAGGAAGCGCAAGATCATGAATATCCCATAATTATAAGTCAAAAAATAAAAAAGATATCGCGCGGGATTTACCAGTCCCCGAAGAGCTTTCTCCAACCGAACACACCACACCCGTTTCTGGTCGCTCAACTTCATGTGTTGCAGGAAGCGTTACGGGTATAGTAGCCGTTGAAGCACCAACTTCTTCAGTTGGTCTCACGGCCTGTTCAGTTGAACTCCCGCTAATAGTTGTAGCAGGAACGGTAGTTGGCATTCCCAAGGAAACCGGGAGTTGTTGCTGGAAGCCTGATGACCGAGTGTCAATAACAACCCCTGCCAAAAGTAAGAAATCGAAACCCTCAGATTCACCAGACTTTCCATTGGGAATAGTTGCATCAGTCTTAATGACTGGTCCTACGATTAGAACCCTCCGATGATTTAATGAAAGATCACGAGTAAATAAGCGAAACATGGGAATAAGAACCGTACTTACAGACGAATCAGCTGTGATTATTGGATCGGTAGCCTCGTATTGGGCTTGTTCACGCAACATATCATCGAGCAGCATATCCTCCGAGGCCGACACTGGATCAAGCGAGGCTGCACCTTCCTCTTCAAAGAACGCGCCTCGCGAAACCCCCTCATCACCTTGACCCTCTGTTATCGCATCTACAAGAAAGTTCAAGAGTCAAAATACAAATTATTTCGACTCACCAGACTTACAACAAAAGTCAAATAAGATTCACCTTCAACTGCGATGGTAGATTCCTGCACCCTATTGCTTCGATCCACCTCTTGCAGCTTTTCTAATAGAGTAAGAAGTATAGAAACAGTTAGCGGGGATACGAATTCTCCATCGTTCAATTCCCACCACCTGAAAGATGCGCTACTAGTTTTAAGTATACCTGGACTCTCAGCCTGTTCGGTTAAGCCAGGTTCGACGTCGTGACCCGTGCCAGTCTCATCCAGGATACTTGTCTCAGCGTCTACGGGCTTCTCGAGCCTAATTCCGGAAGTTGGTTCCGAGAAGTCAAGATCAGGGGAGGAGGCTCAAAGATAAAGTCGCTTGCAAAATCTTTTTCTGCGAATTGTGAAATTGTTTAAGTTCAAAAGCTCAACATATACCGGAAGAAATTATACAAAGAAGTACTCACCCCTTTTAGCCGTCAGTCCTTGATTCGCCGGTCCCGTTTCAGAGTTGCCCCATCGCTTAGAAGCTAGCTTCTTGCGCTTAGCCGGACGTTCCTCCTCTGGATCAACAGGCCTCTCCTCGAAAAACTTAGAACGTAATTCGTGCCTTGGAGTGACCTGAGTTGCGGGTCGGGACCGCGTCCGATGAATAAGGCTGGGCTCTTCTCTCTCCTCTTCAGAAGCTGCATCTGGGATTTCAACCGACATCTTATTAGGATAAGTGAACAAGACTTGCATCTTTGGCTTCTTTAGAGGAGGCGAAGATTTGGACAGTCGAAAGTGGTGAGTTCTTTTAGTAATTGCTAATTCAAATAATTCTAAGGAGAGGGGATCTGACACACCTGTTTCTAGCTCCTCTTCCTCGCCATCACCTCAATTCTCCGCACTACCCCTAGCATAAGGCTCTGTAGTTTCTTTATCAGGGGGAAAAGTAGACTCCCTTGGTGATATATGACTAGAAGGACCCGCTGGTTCCCTCCTTCTCCTCTTTTCGAGCTCGGATTCATGGACCCTTCGAGTAGCAACCCGAGAAGCTTCTTCGTCGGTTGACTCAGTGATCAATTGAACTGGTATGTGTTCATTGGCCGCCAAGAGCTACCGACACTGTAAAAAAGTCAGCTCCAACTTATGCTCGACCAGAAGATCACATAGCTCGGTCGGATATTAACTAGCCAATCGAAGCAGCTAGGATCGAGGGAAGTCCGACCCGTGCTCAGCTTCTCTACATCTATCAATGAGTCACCGTATTGGCCTGAATATTATGGGAAGCAAGTAGGGAAGACCCAGCATTTGTGATTCTGGAATTGCTTCCTGACCTCTGCAAAACCTCGTCCCTTCCATTTGCAATTCTCTATTATTTGAAGAAAAGGAAGAGAGGGATCCACAGAAGTTGGGGCCGACATCATATCCGAGCGATGAAGCACCAACCAAGCCATTAAATAAGTGTAGGGGAGTTCCACCTTCGTGAGAGGAATCTGAGCTAGTGGTGAATTCGCCCTCTGAGTGAATGCGGTTACGATCTGGCAAAGCCCTCTGTGAATACCAGCGGTCATTGCCGGAAGAAGACATAAGTTTTTTTGGTGAGCAAGTAGAACCGCGGGAAACAAAACTTCTAAGGGAAGTGTGTCAGAAGATTGGTATGGCACTACGCATTTTTTCAGCCAGATAGTTAGGTACCCGGCAAGTAATGTCATAGGCCGGATTGGTTTCACTCCTTGCCACAAGAATGTCTGACACTTGGTTCCAGCAGCAAAGCCATCCTCAATACCAGCTGTGGTGTAGGACTGAGCATTCGACTTCTTGACCAGCTTATTCACTTCGGAAGTGGTTAGCGGTGATAACTCGCAAATTGTTTCATCCAGAACGCTATTCGTGTTCTTGAATAGATAATCCGCAAACTTCTTCAAACTAATTTGCGGCCGTGGCTTCTTTGATAATGGATCGGCATCCGCCAGAGCTATATGGTAGTGGCAGGTGAGATCCCAGAAAGTATTGTAGCGGTTGGGTGCCGTGACTTCAATTGCTGCAGCTCTCTGTTAGAAGGAAAATATTCTTGATAAATTATATTTCCCATTGGAAGATCGGAGACCTTATGCATTTCATGCAACGCCAATCCCAACTCTCCATGCTTGGTCAGAAATGTGTTGGTGTCGGGATTATTGAGTTCCAATAGCGCCAAAAAGTAAGGGACACTAATGGTTAATCCGTAAGTGGTGGCGCGGACAGCTGCATATAGGCCACTAGCCTTCAAATCCTCACCAAACCGGTCCAAGATATAGTTGCTCAAACGAGTCCACCATAGCTTATCCGATGAATGTACCCATCCATAACATCGATGACCGGTGGCTGGCATTTCTCGACCCACAGCTACGAGCCGATTCTTCACAGTGTTGGCAATAGTGAAGATCTCACCTTTAGGCGGATCATTCAACCCTGTGATCCTCGGATACAACCTCGTTATCCGGTTCCGATTACTAGAGTCGGAACTGTGCCGTGGGTGATATAGCCACATTGAATGCGCTCGTGTTCTTCTGTTAGCCTCCATGACATTTCCCGCGGAACGGCTTGACACCGAAGCTCTGTAAGCGAACGGTGACGAGGAATCGGAGGAAGATATAAATGACCATCGTCATCATGGTGTAGCCATTGCTCCATTCCAAGAAATACAGTAGCAGGATCTTCTATGGAGTCGCCAAATAAGTAGTCCGGCTTCCTCAACGGATGCGTAGAACTTGGGTCATTCACTAATGGCGCGTCCATGATGAGTTGCCTTAAACTATGGCGTCCTCCTTTCCGTATTAATTGCGGAAGTTCTTCCGGTACATCCGGAGCAAACTGAGGAGTTACCGGAACGGGGATCGGTTCATTAGTAGAGGCATAAGCCTCACTACAACGGCCTTCCACCGAATGGGCACCAAACTCCCTCGAGAGAAATTCAACTGGGGTAAAACAATAGGTAATTATCAGATACAGTCATAAATGCCTATGTTAAAACAGTATAGGCGTTGAACTCACCTCACAAATTGTGAGATAGAGTCACGGCCTTATAAGTGGTGAGACGATCTTAATTATGTCACACACACGCAAACGACAAAGCATATTGACGTGCGAACAATACAATGGTATACCCGAGTCAACGTGGTATGACACAACATGAGATCGCCCCATATTGTCTTCAAGCGTGTTTTGACACGTCTTGTGAAGCGTTCACCCTCACGAAGGAGGATGGCGGATCTTCTCAATTGCCTCACAAAGGAGAGCAAAGCGAGGATATTATACCAAGTACATATTCACAATGGGTTAACTGGGCGAGACGATTAAGAGCCACGCTATACACACGAAGTACGGGATATATTGTCACACGAACAACGCGACAAGATACCTATCCTTTGGGGTATAGTACAGCAAGAAATCGCCCCAAGTTAATTCAGTCATGTCTTGACCAAGCAAAACACGACTTGTGAAGCGTCCACCCACACGAAGGAGGGTGGCGGCTCTTCCCAATTGCCTCACCAAGGAGAACAAAGCGGGGATGCAATATGCAATGTGATATCTCAATATTTAACTCATGAATAAAAGAAGCGACGATGATATACCTGTGCAGCTGAACGGCGCCGGTTTGGGCGACTGAGTCACCGAACGGCCTCGAACAACGCGAGATCTCTTGGGTGACATGTCTGCAAAGGGAATTAACAAGTTAATTATGACAAAAAATTGAGAAGTATCAGATTAATGCAAGGAAAAAATTGTGCTCTACTCTGATCAAACTTAAGTAGTGGGCTCGATACCGATACAGTTTCAACCCATAAAAGGTCATGCAACAATTTAAGCCAAATATCTCGGAACTTTGGTTCAAGACATGCACGTGGCCAAACAAGAAAACTCAACGTGCCTACAAATTCGATTCTCATAAATTGTTAAAAACTCAAGGATTACAGGCTTAAGGCTAGCCGGATTCAGCCATACACAAATTCAAGAGTTGAGATCCTTAATGTTTTCTACAAGTTGAGAACTTAATTCCCACTCAATCGAGCCAATCACTACCACAATATGGGTTCGATTATCATCAAAAAAAGGGAGGGCAGGAGTACGACCTCAGTTCTCAACCGATGGGTAACCTACAAGTCTTGGTTTATGACAAAAGCCAAGAATAATACATTATTCCTCATTCAATGAATTTTCGCACAAACAAGCAAAAGGTTCGGCCATGACTACAAGTCTCAAAGGGCTTAATCTAGTCTCCACATATAACCACACAAGGAGGTATTCAAGACTTAAGCAAATTTTCAGTTTATGCAAACAGGGTTTCAGCCATTATTCAAGAATCCGAAATCAAGCTTTCTATTTTTTTTTCCAAATCAAAAAAGCTAGGATTTTGGAAAATTAAGCATTTAAAATGAAGAAATAAAATTGAGGCCATCGAACGTGAGTCTTACCTAAAAATGAAGGAGGATGAGCTTAGCAAAATGAATCGCAGCAAGAAGTTCAAATCTAAGAAATCCTTTGAAGGTTCCTGTTAAAATCAACCAACGATCAAACTAGGATTTCGGTTATATCCCTAAACCCAAAATTGGAAGATCAAAATCGCAGCCATGAAAGAGTAAAACCCTTACCTGAGTTCGAAGGAGGATCAAGAAGAACGAAAGCTTTGAGAATCCACAAGCACTCAAGTTCAAAGTCGAAACCCTAGCTTTCAAATGTGTGAATTTAGCGGGATTTAGGGAAAAATATGAAAGGATCAAGAATTCTAATCAAGAAGACCCGAACGAAGGTGGGAACAGTTCTTGAGGAAATGGTTGGAAGAGGAAACGCTGAAACGAAGAAGGGGAGAAAATGAAGGAGTCGGGAATTTAAAAAGGCCTTGAACTGAACCAAACCCAAGGCCGAGCCGAACCGGTCTGAACTAAGCCCGATCCCCCACCAACAAACTACTGGCTCGCATGAATGCGAGCCACCAACTGCTGGCTAGCATACGTGCGAGCCACCAACTGCTGGCTCGCATGCGTGCGAGCCACCAACTACTGGCTTGCACCCATGCAAGCCATAAACACTGGCTCGCACATGTGGTGAGCCTCGAGGGCACCTCGCATATAGTTTTTCCCGTTCGTCGATCATTTGGACATATACGGCACCCGTATTTTTACTCCAATGGGTATATGAGTTTAAACTGTTTCCCACCCTCGACGGGAAGTTCCGGGAGAATATCGTGTGGGATATTCTTAAGGATAACTCGACGACCTCCGATGGGTATATGAGGCTAAACTAATTCCTAAAACTCCTAAGAGTATACGAGTATAAACTGGTCCTCTCGGCTCCAACGCCTTAAGAGCCTAAACTGTATAGACTCCAGTTGACGTACGAGTATAAACTGTGCCTATGGTTTACGCCTGTCAACGCGTCGTCAAAATTCACCAAAATAAGGATTAAGGAATGAATTCCTGACAAAGATAGTCAGTTCAACGTCAAATCAATGAGATCAATCAACATATGAGTTTCAATCCGAGACTTCGATAGTGGTCAGACGATAAACGCAGAACCGTAAGAACTTCATCTATTCGATAAATGCTGAGTAGATTGAAGACTGAAGGAGTCAAGAGCTGAAGCCAATTACAGGTCCTTTTACACCGACTGAAGGTTGGGCCTATCACATCCAAAGTATTTCAGGCTCTTCTATAAAAGAAACGCGACTGAAACACTTTGGAGGGGGTATCTGTAGGCGTTAAAAATTACCTATAACTTCCCCAAACACAGTTCAAGACAATGAGAAGACGATAAACGTTATTATCCAAGTCAAGGGAATTTATCCGACACTAGTAAGTGTACAAAGTGGATCAGTAAAATGTACAAGTCAGCGAAACGATGAACCGTACGTAAAACGAGCGAACTGGAGGAGTCACAAATCGCCAAAATATCAAAAATATGAACGAAACACCACTCGGAGGTTTGCGTAAGCGCGAGTCACCAAATGGTGGCTCGCACCTATGCGAGCCACCAAATGGTGACTCGCACAGTCCTGAGCCACCACGACTCTTTTTGACTCCTAAACCTCCCAAAACGCGGATTTCGATGATTTTTAAGGATTCTTTCGTCCCAGAACCTCCCCAACCATTTTGAAGTTATCCCTAAACACGTTTAAACGGCTGTTAACTGCAGATGATGTTTAAACACGAATTCTTATTCAAAAGGACGTCTCCAAAGGCCTATAAATAGAAGCCTAGGGTCTTCTTTAAAGAGGATCTAAAGTTGAGAAGGTGAGGTGATCTCAAATTGTCCAGCTAACCACGAATTTCAGAGGAGAATAATCAGATATTGGCGAACACTTTCATAAAGAAAGCCCTTCGAAAGGTTTGTGATTCTTTCCCCTTCTTTCCTCCGGATTAAACTTGGTTTTAATCTCGAGAAGAGCCACAATCTCGTTTGGTCATGATTGTCGCTTCCGCAATTGTTTCCTTTATGAAACAAGAGCGTAATTATATTGTCTATCGGGTTTGATCTGTGATAGTCCATGGACTAACGCGTCCCCTGTACAGGTAAAGATCCCACGCAAAGCAGCGGGAGATAAACTACTGCTGTGCTTTGTTTAATAAAGTTGTAATCTTTATTTTTTCATTGTAAGAAGATCTTATAAAAAGATCAACTTTTCTTAGTTTGAACTCGTAATCGATAAACGGTGTAACAGGTTTTGAAAGCAATGGAAAAGGCAACTTTTGACGGAAACAAAGGGATCCCGATACATTTTGTAAGTCCCACTTTAAACTCCATAGTCAATGTGACAATGTAGATAACAATATGGCCGAGACATTTAACTCATTCATACTTCTTACAATATATAAACCTATAATATCTATGTTAGAGGATATTAGATTTGTTTTAATGGATAGAATGCAAGAAAAAAGAAAAGTGATTAACAAGTTTATGGGTGGGGTTTCTCCTAGAATTCAGAAAAAATTGAAAGATGCTTATAATGAGCAAATTTGTTGTCATCCACATTAGAATGGAAAAATGGATAAAAGTGGTTTTGAAGTCATTCATAGAGGGGTCAGTCATGAAGTTTATTTGGATAATAGAACATGTTCATGTAGAGAATGGAAGTTGACGGGCATTCCATGTGCTCTGCTATAAGTGATATCCTGTTAATAAGACATACACCTGAAGATTATACTGCACATTAGTATAAAACTGAGAACTATGTAACCACCTATGCTAACTTGTTGAATCCAGTTGAATGTAGCATATTTTGGGATAAAGAGGGAGAGGGAATGGTGCTTCCACCTAATATTGCAAGGAGGAAAATGGGGAGACCTAAGACTCTAAGAAGAAGGGACCCAATGAAGAATCAATGACAACATATAAGGCTTCAAGGCAGGGAATACCAAAGAAGTGTGGACAATGTGGGTCAACTGACCATACAAGGAGGAAATGTCCAAATCCACGCCCACCTACTCAAACAACAAGCACTGAAAATATACAAGTAAGTTTATTTTTTGGAGAATATGTGAATTTATTTTTCCATTATGATATCATATGTGTATACCTTTTTTGTGCACTTTTCAGACATCACAAGTGGTAACTAAATGTACAAGCTAAACCAGAAAGAGAGGGAGACCAAAGGGGAGCAAGAATAGGATTGGACAATCAGTAGAGGAAATAGCAAGACAAAATATTCTGATGCCAACATCAGTGTTATTAGAGATAAGAGGTAGAGGTAGAAGCAATAGTACACAATGGGTTTTAGGCACAATTTATTTCCAATGTTTAATTACATGCACTAGTCATACATTATATGCATAAGTATAGTTTAAATTTTGTGACTGTTTGTTGAATCCTAGGTGAAACCCAGTCACAAGTTTCAACTTTAGGGAGAGGAGGAGGCAGAAGCAAAGGAAGACAGAGGACTATTCACAACACAATGCCTAAAGTATGTGAACTATGGCAAGGTGAACATGGTGAGGCAATATACAGAGCAACAAGTCATACAGAGGCCAGAGTTATCCAATGACCATCAACTCAACCATCAGTCAATTTTCAGCCAAATTTTAATTAAGTGAATGTAATTTCTCTTTGTTGATTGGTTGGTTGGTTGTTGGATATGTTTAGACATTATCTACATTTTGTCTAGTTTAAATGATGATTTATATATGCTACATTATGTTTTATGCACAAACAATTTTTATGTATGGTGTAAATTGATGATGCAAATAGATTTGTATGTTTTTGGTTTCTGGGTTTGCACAGGTTTGAAGTTGAGTCCAGTTTTTAGTTTCTAGGTTTGGAAGTGATGTTATTGTTGTGGGTTTGCACAGGTTTGAAGTCACATAGAGAATCATGTTGTTTTGTACCTACTGCAAAGGGGATCACGTTGTTGTGTCAAAGGAACATGCTTTAAAAGCTACATCACAAACAATGCATCTGCAACAAAATAAAAATAAATTACAACATTTCATTTGAAGAGTACATCATACAACATTACATTGCCATATACGAGAGCATCTCATACCATTACCATCATATATTTACAACAAAGAACCCTAAGCACATTACAACAACTCCACAGACTATAATTACCATCTCATACAATTTGAGCTTGTTCTTTTGAAGTTTGATCAGATCCTCGCATCTTGTTCTATCTATTTTCAGGTTTGAAATCTCCAATAAATAAGCACCGGCCTCTCTTTGAAATCTCCAATAAATAATTACCATCTCATACAATTTGAGCTTGCTCTTCTTTAGCCTTGGAAATATCAGCATGGCATTCTTTCATCTCATTTTCAACACGTCCAATCAATTGATCCTTCAGTATATTGTTATTCCTCAGGTTCAAGATCTCTTCTCTTAATAGAAGGAACAATTGAGATGCCATATTACACAATTTGATCGTCAAACCATTCCCAAACATGACAACCACCATTCTAGAATTTAAAATTTAAAAACATACTATCAGTCATAACAAATCAAACAAAATTTAAAACTTGAACATTGAAAAAAAATACATTATAGTTTCGGCATCTGTAGAACCTCCTCCCGGGGTTTGCATCTGTCATTGATGTATAGTAGTCACATTCAGCTCCACAAGAACAAATTTTGACATCGTAACTCTTTGCTGCTTCATTCCATTTCCTAATACAACTCAAATTGTTGAAACCGAAACCAATTTGGCAGTTTACTCCAGATCTATTCCTGCTTGAACCTGAATTGAGCTTGACGAGGCTATGTTGGGGCTGCCACTAATTTGAAGATCTGAATGAAAGGGGAGGAGACATGATCTCAAACCCTAATTTCAAGTTCGTCCCAAATTTGTGCGCGAGTGGGGAATGGGGAAGAGGAGAATTTCAACAGCATTAACATCCACGTCTTTACAATCCTGACGACTCAGCATCCATGTCACCACTTATTTTGCCACGTGAGTCACTCGCGTTTGATTTTTGGCCGCCGGCGAACAAAGATGGGCCTTATTGACTAAAAGGCCGAGAATAAATATCTTGTTATCGCCGAATTTTTTAAATATACCAAACTGGCAAACAAGCTCAAATAAAAATACGAATTTGGTAATTTAGACCTTTTTAAACCCTATGAAAAAAATAAAGATGGGAAGCTCCTTCACCAGTTCACCCTGTAGTTGAAGGAGACAATGAGGGTTAGGACTACTGTAACGGAGGAGACAAGAGGCCTTTTTGTTTGGGTAAATTACACTTAAATACCCAAAGTTTGCTTTTATCAATATTGCACCAAAATACTCAAAAATTTAAAACCCTACACTTAAATATCCAGAGTTTCTAAAAGCTGCACTTTAATACCCAATGTAATGCAAACATGAAAATTTCACCTTGAAAATTCTCATGTGACACTTAGTTACTATATTTTGAACATTTTAGCCCTTATCTTTTTATTAAATCTATTGTTAAATTGCCCAAAAACCTACTTTAAACCTATCTTTAGTTTATCTTAAAATGAGATTTTTATAGGTTTAACAATAAGTTTAAAACAAAGTAGTGTTATAATATTCTATATATATCATGCGACCTCATGAGAATTTCCGGGGCGAAATTCTCATGTTCGCGTTGCACTAGGTATCAAAGTGCAACTTTTAGAAACTTTGGGTATTTAAGTGTAGAGTTTTAAACTTTAGGTATTTCAATGCAATATCAGGCAAACTTTGGGTATATATTTAAGTGTAATTGGGTTTATAATTACAAATAAATCAGATGGGCATTTGGGTTTGAAAAGGATTTTGTAAAATAAGTCGGTTTAAAAGTAAATAAGGGTAACCTTTGGGTTTATAGCCACAAAAATTCTTGCGACTTATAGTAATTGTGTTGATAATACCACAGACGATCGATGCAGACAGGCACGTATTGGACATAACGAGACTTGATCAAACGTTTGTACCTCTCTAGATTCTAGTTAGTCAGCTAAGCTTCTAGGCTCATTAATAATGAACGACATTCACTTTGAGCCTATCGCGACGGCACAATGTTGCTGCTATTTGCTATTTATTTACACGTCGATGCTCCCAACGCTCCAACGAGTCGTTATATATTTAGCCTACCTATTTATCATGCCTAAAAGCAATTAGAACCAGCACATATCCTTCGATCAAGCCCGGCACAAAACAGAACAATAGGAGTACGTATCCTTCGATTCCACAACAATAGTTTGACTAATTCGATGGCAACCACAGCCGTAGAAGAATCCTTTGATCGCACGTACGAGAATAAACAGCAGCTACAACAGCAGCGCTCACAAAATTCTACTTACAGATGCCCTCCCATGAGCAACGACAACGACAACAGCCACTACTCTGACCACGATCCCAAAAGCGGCTATTGCAATCGGACGGGCATCTACCGCTCCGTATTCAAGCTCGGCGCACAGCACGTCATTCCTACAGACCACAACCTTGACTTCGCCAGTTTTGTCCTATCCAAACTACCACCCCAGCACGTCGCAGAGACGAAGACGGCAATCGTTGATTCCGAAACCGGCAACAGCCTCACCTACTCCTATCTCAGGCGCTATGCTCTCTCTCTAGCAGCCACACTCCATCACGGGCTCGGCCTCGGCCGTCGTAAGGGTGAAGATGTCATCCTCCTCCTGCTCTCTCCAAACTGCGTCCTCTATCCTGCCATCTGCCTGGGTATTCTTGCCTCTGGCGCCATCATCGCCCCCGTCGATCCTCTCACCACTTGTGTTGATCGTGTCGCGCAACAGGCTTCTGATTTTGGAGCCAAGCTCGCCATCTCTTCTCCAGAAGAAGCACACAAGGCAGAGGCCACTGGAATTCCCGTCCTCCTCACAACCGCGGCTAATACTACACAAGGATCAAGTGGCTTCTGGCCTTCTCTATCAGTAGGGGAGCTGATGGAGGGCGGGGATGCGTCAGAAGCACCCTCACCCTCACAGACGCGTACAACACAGTCTGACGTGGCGGCCATCTTTTACTCAAGCAACAGCAAGACCAGTAGGAAGTTGGTGACTCTGACTCATGGGAATCTGATCTCTACGTCTGTGATGATAAAATGGGGAGCCGACGAGGAGATGATCGGCTCACTACCAGCGGCAGATGAGGCACAGGACGCATTCCTGTGCATCGTGCGGCCGATGTCCCACGTACTTTATGGGCTGGGCATGCTTTGCACGGGATCAACAATGGTGCTAATGGATGGGAGCAGGTTTGGTGTTGGAGAGCTGCTGGAGGCAGTGGGCAGGTATCGTATCGATAACATTATGAACCTAGCTGCCGTGCCGCCGCCACTGCTGATGTCTGCGATGAACTGTCATGCTGGTGGCCGTCAGAGCCCGTCCCTCTTAAGGAAAGTAACCAGCGTAGGGGGTGGTCCTTGTACCAGTGCTAGTGGAGCAAAAGCATCTCAAGCGAGGAGGGAATTTAGGCGTAGGTTCCCATGGGTTGCAGTGAGGGAGGTGTACGGCCCTTACGGAAGTGGGCTGATGGCAACCATGTTCGCATCGGAGGAAGAGGCAAGGAGAGACAATGGTGATAACAGGAGCGCAAGGTGTGCAGGGAAGCTGTTGCCCTTGCTGGAAGGAAGGGTAGTGGAGGTTAAGAGCGGAAGGACGGTGGGTCCCGGTGCAGTCGGAGAACTCTGTTTGAGAGGACCAACAATCATCACAGCGTATGGGGGGAAGGCCGGGGCTGAGCAAGTAAAGAAGGAGGCTATCGATGAGGATGGATGGCTAAGGACCGGGGACCTAGCCTACTTTGACCGGGATGGCTTCTTGTATATTGTCGATACGATTGAGGACCTCATCGGTCACAAGGGCTACCAGGTAACCTGCAGAGCACCATTTTTTTTTTTTTTTTTTTTTTTTGGGGGTTGGGGGGCAAACTAAGCATGTGTCAAAACATTTTTCAATATCTGATAATTAATGTAGGTCTCTCCTGCTGAGCTGGAGGCCTTACTTGTCACCCATCCTCAGATACTTGATGTTGCAGTCATACCGTGAGTCTCTAATTCTCCTCATGTTGTCAATGTCATAATATTCATCATTTACATTCTCCACGTACCTTACACTTTTCGATGAAGGTATTTTTACCCCAGTGCCGTCAACTGGTTCTAACTACAACTGGACAGGATATGGTATTTTAACTTTCATTAATATCTATAGATCACAAACCTAACTGACAGCTGCTTATCAACCGATCCAACCGAACAGAGTTGCAGATCAAAAACCAGGCCAGCTGCTTATGGCCTATGTGGTGAGAACATCATCAGCTGAGAACACCCTCACGTTCGAGGAGGTCATCCAGTTCGTTGCAACTAAGGTTCGCCTCGCCTCTTTTCCACTCACCTCCATCATGATCAAAAATATCCTTGACTATCATATTCGCGTATAACATCTCTTGCTGCCATTGAAATCTGTCTCTAGCATCAAAAAATTAATGACGAGCTTCATGTCTGCTTATAGGCCTTGCATGAAAATGAAAAAAACGGACATCTATCTCAAAACACTTGAGTAAGGCTGAAATAATCCTACACTCCATAATATTTTAAACGTACCATAAAACAAGGAATCGTTTCCAGTAAGTAATCAAATAAGGTCTCAAACTTGTGATGGTAAGGTATGTCAACCATACTAGCTAATAGGCCTAGCCTCGCCTTTCGCATGTAATCCACGACAACACCGCACCTTAATTAGAAACCACTTAATTTAGTTTTTTTGTATTTTACTATCTTATGCGCTTTGCTTCAAACTTTCTTTTTCCTCAGGTTTCTCCTTATAAGAAGATTGAAAAGGTTGCTTTTGTAAATGACATCCCAAGGTCAGCCAGCGGCAGAATCATGAGAAAGCAGTTGGCAGCTCAAAACGCCATGCCGGCAAAGCTGTAGTCTTACATGTTACTGTTTTTCATCTTCGAAATTGTTTAAAACGTGCACCCCCGCAAGGTACATGTACGATGAATTTTGCCTGGAAGACGTATAGCTGCACATACCAAAGAGCCAGCAGCCCGATCTCGGGCAAGGATCACCCCTTAATACAGAAAATAACACGGTAAGCCTATTCAGTACAAAGAAAAACGATTGAGATCACAGAGACTCGTTATTTCTCCAAAGATTGTGACCACCACGAGAGAGAGCTGGGGGAACTGTACGTGTGATATGTTCTCATTGAATTGCTCAGTTAAATATGTGAGGCGGTAACTCTAAATAATCAATAAGAAACAAAAATGTTCAATATATACTTGACATGATATGAAACATGGGCACGGAGACATCTAAGCGATAAGAAACTAGTTATGCACGGATTTACGAACAAGACCACTTACATTCATGTCTAACATAAGCAGACCACAATGTACGATAGCCAACAAGAAAATTAACTTATTCAAACAGCCCAATACGTTTCTAAAGAACACCATTACGTACGTGAATCCAAAAACTGTCTTCTGCAATGACCAACAGGATCCTAATTTGCTCAGGTACCGATCTTGTCTCTTGTGAAAAGGAATTTCAGTAAGTCTAAATAATTCGATTTTTTTAATGCTACCTCAGAAACACTAGATCTATCACCTAGTAAATATTTGGAAAACAAATAGGGTCATAATTTTCTCGGATTCCTGTCTCCTCTCTCGTAAGTGGTTACAAATCAGTTCAAACATCCCAGTTTTTGTACTACCGCAAACACATTGACTAGCGATCCAAAATGAATCTTTCGAAGGACGCGCACAACAATTTAAATGGAGTTGGGTCTAAAAAAAAACAATAATGCTATTTGGCTCGCTCCTGAGCTCGCTTCTTCAACTCGCG